>CAUYSK010030697.1:0-52645 GCA_963575035.1 Avahi laniger
TCAGGCTGGTCTCGAACTCCTGACCTTGAGTGATCCACCTGCCTTGGCCTCCCAGAGTGCTAGGATTACAGGCGTGAGCCACCGCGCCCGGCCTAACTCATTCTCTCTACTTTGTGCATGCTCAAACATTTTCTGGAATAAAAAGTTTTTAAAAATGATTTTTTCACAAATGTCTCTTTGTCCTCTGTGCTGCTGTATGTAAAGGAAAAATGCTTCTGAGCTGGCCAGACTGAATGACTTTCTGGGCTGTGCTGAGAGGTGGTGACAGAATGGCATCTGTTTGTTTTCACAGTTCCCTCCCAAGAGTGATTGACTTCCTGTTGCCTGGAGCCTCCTACCTTCGGTTTCTGAACACACTGCTCAGCACGTGTTCCTTCTTGCCATAGTATTTATGGAGGCCTCGTACCTGTGGCTCCATTTCTCTCCCCTCAGTCCAGACAGCAGGCTTGTTCTGGGTGCTTCTCTCCCAGGATCTTAATCTCTAAAGTCATGGTGAATGTTGCTGCATCTCTGAGTCTCTCTGCCTGCTCTTGTAGGGCAGAAGAATAGAGACATGTGGAAGCACAAGGGGATAATTTGCAGATACTACCTTGTTTCTGAAAACTTGAGCTCAAATTTGAGCCTGAGCCCGTCCTTCCTCCACTCTGCAGCTGAGTGTCCTGCTGGGCTGAAATACGCTCCCCAATGCCCTTTCAACGGCCTTCCCCGTGGAAGCCTGGACTCCTGGACAGTGCAGTAGGGTGTTTAGAGGTCTGTGTTTGAATTAGTCACTGGTTCAGAAGATACTCTTGCTTTTTTGACTGCCCCCCTTCCCTCCACCCCAAAGGATTATTCTTTCTGTCATCTGGATACCAGGCTTTCACACCAAGTGATTAAAATCATTAGTAAATGCCCTAAGTTATCCCCATACAGACACTAACAGCTGCAGGAAAGTAGAACAGCACCTGCTTCCAAATGCTTTCTGCTCAACCTGCTTCCCACATTTGTTGGCGCTGCAGGTGGAAGAGCTGATAATGAGCCCTGGCGCTCCCCATGCCAGCTCAGAGACCAGAGTCCAGCTCAGAGACCTGAGTCACCCTGGCCCTCTTGGATTAGTAGCCATGTCAGATCCAAGTATCAAAGGGCACTGTGTTTCTGTGTTAAAAAATCGGCTTATTTTGGAAAGAAATCCTGAAGCCACCCTGGCTCCCTCTTTTAGAGCGTCCTTCCGCCCTGTTCATAGTTCTCAACCATCAAAGAATGCCTCTTGCTAAGGACCTCAGATTTCTCCCGTGCTAGAGTATTCCTCCCTCTCTGCCACTACCCCCAACCCAAGCTGTTAGTAATGCATTCCCAAGTGTTCCATTAAATGTACTTAAACTGCTACAGGAAAAGTGGCAATTTCTGATTTGTAGTAACCCAGCAACAGTTTCTTAGTACTGGTGCCCTTGATCAGCAACTGCTTTCCCTGGGGATAGTCCCAGGGAGCTCGTGAGGTTTTTTATTTGGCTATCCTCTTGATTCTCCTCCCCACCCCCTGCTTTTTCCAAAAAAATCACCTGGCTTTCCCCCTCTTGCTCCTGTTGGTGCTGAGGCAGGAGGAGGGTGCTGGTCGAGACAAGGAATAGAGCTAGTTAAGCAGAAATACTGACCTTCTTCCCCACCCCCACTCCCGCCATTTTAGAGTAAATGTGCAAGTTACTATGGCAACTTCTGTTTTCACTTTTCTCGGGCCTACTGACTCGTTTCTGTTGGTGCTGAGTGTTGAAAAATTCTAATTCACTGATGATTCAAGTGCCTGCACTAAGCCCATTGCTGTTGTCTGGATTTATTTTAGCAGCAAAAAGACGGGTCCTAGTGTTGATAGAATTTCCGTACCATCATTTCTGACTGATGATGAATAGAGGGAAGCGTATTGTGAGGACTGTTCTTTACAGAATTCTACCAAGCCACTTAGAAAGCCTCTTTGTTCAGTTTTCCCCTAATTGCTCTAGGCATTATTTTAGCTTTGCTTCGGTTTGCTTTGAGGAAGTTTGACATTTGTTAGAAGAAAAAGGAAAAAAAAATGTGGCTTTAGTAAATCGTGCACTGTTGGTATAAGCATTGCTCAGGAACTCTGATTTGAAAAAGTATCCCCTTGTGCTTAAGGCATTTGCTTTAAGCCTGGGACTTTGCTGTCTAGAGAGTAATGACTGGAGGGCTTTTTGGAGAGCAGGTGGAGGGGAGAGGTCAAATTAATTAGGTAACTTTGTGTGTGTGGGAGCTAGGGGTCTCCTGACAATACTCTACTTCCTGCCCTATAGGTTTTCTTTTCTATTTTTTAATTTTTATTCATTTATTTTTGAGACAAAGTCTTGTTCTGTCACCTGGGCTGGAGTGCAGTGGTGTCAGCCTAGCTCACAGCAACCTCAAACTCCTGGGTTTAACTTCAAACTCCTGGGTTCAAGTGATCCTCCTGCCTCAGCGTCCTGAGTAGCTGAGACTATAGGTGCACACCTCCACGCCTGGCTGATTTTTCTATTTTTAGTAGAGACGGGGTCTCACTCTTGCTCAGGCTGGTCTCGAACTCCTGAGCTCAAGTGATCCTCCCGCCTCAGTCTCCCAGAGTGCTAGGATTACAGGCGTGAGCCACCGCACCTGGCCTCCATAGGTTTTTCAAGTTGGTTCCAGATAGCTGAGGGGTTCAGTGTAGGTGCCCCAGGAGTTGACAGTTGGGAGCAGACATTAGGTTGCTACTTCAGGCCTTATGTTCATTTTAACCAGAGATGATCTGCTTTTATCCATTTTATGTATTGATTTTATTTGTTGAAAGGGTTAGGAAATGGTTTGAAAACCAGCACTGTAGCAGGCTGTGCATTATGCTAGAAAACAGATGTGATACTTAGGGAGCTGAGTTCTTGAGCAAAACCAAGCTAAGGACCCTCCTTGTAGTTACTTTTCATATGAAATGTGATCTTCCTCATGATAACAACAAATATGACATCGTTTTCTGTCCACTACAATGATTAGTTTTGTGGGAAAGAAAATCACACATGGAACAATTGATACAAAATCGTGTATGTTAGGTGATGGAAGAGGCTTGGGAAAAAACCTGCAAAATCGTATCTGAATAAGGGCTGAGATGACTGGTGGGGCAGGGTGGTCAGCAGTTCAGAAAGGGAGTGGCTCAGGCTGGGCCAGGCAGAGACAACTTTATAGAGGAGGAATTGTCAATGTGTGACTCGTAGGTAGTTGGTGCTCCATAAATATTTGTTGAATGTTTAAAGGAATAACACAGGACTTATATTGAGAACAAGATCGTGAGCAGGACATCAGAAAGTTTAGTAGATTTGAAGCACTGGATACAATCTTTGTTGTTGTTTGAATGTTTCACACATCTCATCTCATTTTATTTCAACCTGATAGCAAGCAAGTGAAGTAGATAGTTTCGTCCCCACTTAATACTGTGGAAACTGAAGGCTCAGAAAAATCGGGTTGGAACTCAGATCAGTCCCATTTCACAGCCTGAGTGCTGTCATCTCCCTGACACTCTGCTCCCCAAGGTGCTGCCCCTTTTTGGCCTGGCCGTGATAACCTGCTCATCCAGGCCCTCATGATCTTGCTTATGGACCATCGCAACAGCCTCTCCTCTTTGAGTCACTTGGATTCATCCTAAGTTTGCCATTCTGCTCAAAATGGTAAACTTTTTGGCTCATTTGGCTCCTTGGGCCTCCCAGATCCACCCCTGACTTTCCCTTCCATCCTAGTCACCTCCCTGTTTACCTGACTGTACTGCCTCCTACCGTATTACCCTCTGCAGACTTGCCGTGGTGCCCAAGTCGGAGCAGACTTCGTACAGCCTTCGCTCACACCCCGCTCTCTGTCTGGTCCTTCCCTCCACTGCAGCCTAGCCCAGTTCTAACTTGTGCATAGAGCTTCCTTAACCATTCAGCCTGCAGAAATGTCTCCCTTCCTCTGGACTTGCGTTTCTCTCTCTCAGTCACCTGTACTCCACGTAAACTACTTTATGGTGGTGTTGTGTTTGGCTCTGGCACAGTGTGTCAACACCAGAATACATTGCACAGCATGTAGGAAAGGCCGTTCATGAGCTGGCCCCTTTCTGGCTTTATGTTGAACAGGTTACTTAACTTCTCTAAGTTTCAGTTTCTTCAGTTGTAAAATGGAGAGTAATAATAGTACCTATCACACAGGGTTGTTTTGAGGATGGAATGCACTTAGCACAGTACCTGGTATGTAGTAAGTGCTCAGGAAGAAATATCGTGTTATCATTTCCCACCATTTCTTCCCTTGTATCCCTGCCCCGTATTTGGTGCTCCTGTAATGTTGAGCTACCACTCCAATCCCTCTGCCTGGAGATTTCCTCCTCTGTCAGATTCCTCATCTGTCATGTCTTGGTTCAGATACCACCCCCTGTGCAGCTTGCCCTGACCCTAAGCTGGCCTTGGTGATCCTCCTCTTCTGTTCACTGCACTTTGTCCCTACCCCCATTATTGTATCTTTCATGTAGCATCACCCTAGTGTAGTATCTGGGGCAGAGGCCCCCAAATAATAATTGTTGAATGAATGGAAATGAAGGAATAAATGATGTGGTACAGTGATTCTCTCAGACTTTTCCACCAAAGTAACAGCTCTAGCAGAAAACAGTTACTGACAAGCCCCTGGGCATCAAGGCGGCAAGAAAGACGTTCCCAGGAAGCACTCTGTGCTCACGAAGCCCCTCTTTTCTCTTTAAAATCCATTTAAACTTTGTATTCTATTCCAGAGTATATCTTTCTTTTTATTTTTTTAAAATGTGAAATGATTTAATATTGAGTCAAATTGACCTTGTGAGAAGGATACCTTTATATTTATCATTTGGTTCCATTGTTGTTTCTACAGAATATGACAAATAATAAGGTTTCTATAAATTATAAAAAAGAGTTAATTCAGTATTTAAATTTTTTTAAATTTTGTTTTACCCTTTCTATTCCCAAAAATGCACATTACAGAATTAAATACAATAACAGGTTTGTAGGTATTTTATTTAGGTTTTGGCTTCTAATTTTTTTTAATTCCTAAAGGCGCTCTCCTTTGGAGCGTGGAATTTTGTTAAAATTGCTTTCAGAACACACATAGCTTATTTGAAATGTTCTCAAACTTTTTTTTTTTTTTTGAGACAGAGTCTTGCTCTGTCACTTGGGCTAGAATGCCGTGGCATCAGCCACCTGGGCTAGAGTGCTGGGGCGTCAGCCTGTCTTGTAGCAACCTCAAACTCCTGGGCTCAAGTGATTCTCCTGCCTCAGGCTCCCCAGTAGCTGGGACTACAGGCACACGCCACCATGCCTGGCTAATTTTTCTGTTTTTAGTAGAGATGGGGTCTTCTTGCTCAGGCTCGTCTCAAACTCCTGACCTCCAGTGATCCTCCCGCCTCGGCCTCCCAGAGTGCTAGGATTACAGGCGTGAGCCACCATGCCCGGCCTTAGTCTTTTCCTTTATGATTAATGCTTTTTATATCTTCTTTAAGAAATCCTTTCTACCTCCAAGGTCATGATTATATTCTCCTATATTATTTTTTAGAAACTTTATTGTTTGGTTTTTCATGTTCAAGGGACTTTCTTTTTTTGTTTTTCTTTTTTAATAGACAGGGTCTTGCTCTGTCACCAAGCCTGGAGTGCCATGGCTGTTTGTAGTTCACTGTAACCTTGAACTCCTGAGCTCAGGCAATCCTCCCAACTTAGCTAGGAGTATATATAGGCGCATGCCACTATGTCTGGCTAATTTTTTTTTTCTTTTGAGGCAGAGTCTCTCTGTGTTGCCCAGGCTGCAATGCCATGGTACGATCATAGCTCACTGCAGCCTCGAACTCCTGGGCTCAATCAGTCCTCCTGCCTCAGCCTCCCAAGTAGCTGGGAGCATAGGTGCATGCCATCACTCCTGGCTTCTGGCTAATTAAAAATAATTTTTTTTTTTTGTAGAGACAGGTGTCTCACTGTGTTGCCCAGGCTTATCTCAAACTCCTGGCCTCAAGCAATCCTCCCTCCTCAGCCTCCCAAAGTGTTCAGATTACAGGCAAGAGCCACCACATCCAGCCTCAAGAAAATTTTAAGGAAAATTTTTTATTGTGGATAATTTCAGATTTATAAAATGATAGAGTACAATGAACTCCCATTTACATATCACCTGATTCAGTTATTGACAACTTGTGGTGATTCTTGTTTTATCCGTACTGTCATGTACTCCCCTCCCCTGCCCTGATTATTCTGAAGCAGATCTCAGAAAGTGTGTTATTTTGTCCATGACGATTTTCATATTGATGTCTAGAGGGTAAATATTCTTTTTTTAAAATAAAAATCATAGCCACAATGCAATAATCACACATAAAATAATTAACAGTAATTCTTTCATGTCAGCTATATAGTTGATCAAATTTTTGTTTCAAATGTTTTATAAAACTAGCATCTTCATATGTTTTATACATTGTAGTTGGTTGGCAAGTCCTTTAAATTGTTTTACTCTGTACTGTTCCCCCCTCCTCTCCTTTTTCCTTTCTCCTTCCCTCCCTTGTAATTTATATTTTGAAAACACTGGGATATTTGCCCTATAGAGTTTTTTTACATCTGGACTTTTCTGGGTGCATCTCCATGGTGTTAACATGTTCTGAGATCCTGTCTTTCCTATACATTGGCAGTTATATCTAGAAGCTTAATCAGATACAGGATTGATTTTGGTTTTTTCGCCTTGGGGAGTGGGAACAAAACTACTTTCTAGGTGGTGTGTGGTATTTATGCTACCCTCTGGAGGTGAATAAATGTTAGATTGTGTGTCTTTGTGACGTGAGCAGTCATTGATCATTGCCTATCCATTAATTTTTTTTTCTTTTTTTAAAATTTATTTATTTTTTTGAGATGGAATCTCACTGTATTGCCCAAGCTGGACTCGAACTCCTGGGCTCAAAGAATCTTCCTGCCTCAGCCTCCCGAGTAGCTACATGTGCATACCACTGCTCCTGGCTAGATCCGTTAATTCATTTAGAGTTGCAAAATAATGTTTCAAGCCTGTAGTTCCTCCTTCATTTATTAGCTGAGGTACTTCTATAAAGGGAAACTTCCCCTTATGGATTATTTGGCTACTTTGAGGCACAGTTTATCTAGTAAAAGCAGGATAAATGCTTGATTCTTTTCTTCCCTCCCTCCCTCCCTTCCTTCCTTCTCTCTCTATCACCCAGGCTAGTCTTCAACTCCTGGGCTCAAGCGGTCCTCTCACCTCAGCCTCCTGAGTAGCTGGGATTACAGGTGTGAGCCACCACACCCATTGCTTGATTGTTTTGCTTTATTTTCCAGTTTTCAAAATAATGAGTTGGTGGTTCCCTAGCATCTTCTAAAAGTGATCAAAGAGGGTGGTTTGTTTTTTGTTTGGAGAGTATTATGAACTCATGGATTTAACTTGATTGATATTTTTCAATCTGTTGCGCTTATTTTCTTCATTGACACACAGATTATGTCCCATCTTTGGTTACGGAGAGTTTATTCAAATTGGCCCCTGAATTTTTTTAATACTATTCATTATAGTCTTTGATAGCTTCCTTGCTTTCTAGTATTGCAGATTGTTCCAGGCTCATATTTTTCCCTGTCCCAGATCTCGAACCAACCGTTTCTTCAAGGAGCTCTGGTTTTATTTTACTGGGAAGTGGTATTTAAAGGTGTTTATTTGGGTGCTAGGGATGGATGCCACTGGGTTAGTCATTGTTTCTAGGCTTTTTCAGCAGAGCTAGGAATTATTAATATTATTATTTTCTTTTTAAAGATAAAATATAAGTAGCCAGGCCCATGCCTCTAATACCAGGTACTCGGAGAGTTTAGGCAGGAAGTCACTTGAGCCCAAGAGTTCGAGACCAACGTGGGCAATATAGTGAGACCTCATCTTTAAAAAAATAAAAAGCTATTTTTCTTTTTATTATTTTTTCTAGAGACAAGTCTCACTGTGTTGTCCAGGGTGGTCTTGAACTCCTGGCCTCAAGCAGTCCTCCCTCCTTAGCCTCCCAAAGTGCTGGGATCACAGGCGTGAGCCACCTCACGCAGCCATTTGCAGGTTTTTACTTAATTTCATCAATTGTTCATCTATTTCTCCCATTCAAAAATCTCATGCATGCGGTGGCACATGCCTGTATTCCCAGCTACTTGGGAGGCTGAGGTGGGAGGATCGCTTGAACCCAGGAGTTCAAGGACAGCCTGGACAACATAGCAAGACCCCATCTCAAAAAATAAAAATAAAAGAATGTCCAACTTGACTGTTACTAAGGAAGCTACACCCTTAGGCAACAATATATTCAGTCCACTTCATGGCAGCAGAGCTGATAGATGTTTGAATGAGGTGCCTTTAGAGCGATAGTCTGGGTGTCTTGTCCGTGTTGGCCCCTAGGCTCTGTTTCTCCCAATAATGGTGGCCTGTGCTGAATAACAACTCACGGGCATTCTACAGGCTTCTGGAGGACCCGGAGCAATAGCCATTCAGAGGGTGGCAGAGCAGTGGAGACCCCAGTGCAGTGGCCAGGAGCATCCTTTTCCCTTCACAGCCGTTCTGGCAGCTGCTTTGCCAAAACAAGGAGGCTGTGGCTTCATGCTCTGTAGATCTTGGGCAAATGGCCCTCTTATTCTCTTCCAGTAGATACTAAGGAGAACTTAATGAATTCATGCAGCCTGTGGCTTCATTGGGAGTTTTCTTTCACCTGGCTATAGTTAACAGCAGAGCTTTGGCAGGATACCAGATGCTACACTGATTTGTGTCAAGCTACACCTTATTTGAAAGTTTATTGACTGCACCACTGAGATCTAGAAATTACAGTGAGGATTTAAGAAGTTTGTAGATAGCTCTGCTAGGTAAAGCAGATTTTAAAATTTAAGAACTGGTTTTGTTTTGTTTTTTTTGCCTGATTTATGGTTTGTATCTAATGTGTTTTAAATAATGCAACAAACTAACACTTGAAGCTCCTCCGTTGTTGATTTTCATCCATTAAATTTACTAGCAACTGAAAAGATTTAAAACCTGTATCGCCTGTGAGATCTGCAACTCCTCATCAGGCTTCTTCCACACTGTAATTTGTAATTTCAGTAATGTATCTTCTAATCTGAAATCAGTTGTAAATTCACCTTATAGTTCTTTGCATTAAACTGGATTAACCATTGTAAATGATTGAGATGGTTTTTTTTTTTTTTTTGGCAGACTTAAAATGTTGGATTATTTATGTATACCTTGCCTGCTAAACTAGATTATGACAGTTTCAGTGTAGCACTCTCCATTTAAAATATTTGTGGTTCGTGATTAGCAAAATGAGATCATTTCAGTAGGGGGAAAACAGACAGCTTCTATTTACAGTGTTCGTGGCAGGGTGTAAAATTACCTAATGCTAGGGGCCTGTGAAGTTGAATTTAACTCTTAATTTCTTAAGACCTGATCTTGTATTTTACAGCAGCCCTGCCCACTAGGAATTTTTATTTACAAACAAGAGGAGACTGGAACAATTGCTGTGAGCCACACTTAAGTTAATCTTTAATCACTTAAAAATCTTGCTTGAGAATTTCTGGAGTATAAATTACCTGTCTCTTGAGTGACTCATTTCTGTAGTAAAGTAAAACTAAATTCAAAACAGTCCTGAGATTGTGTATGTGTGTGTGCATATTAAAGCAATTCATTTGACCAACATCTGTGGAAAACTGGGGCCAAGGTGCAAGGTGGAGGAGCCATAGCTGAGATGAGGAAGTTTTCATTTTGGTCCCAAGATAGCAGGGTAATCATTGTCTATTGTGTTGTTTCTGACTCCCTCAGAACTTTGAAAGTAGATCCTTGATGGAGCTCTTTGGTGAGGATCTGTTTTCTCTGTTAATTTCTAGAAATGATGAAGAGTCTATTCTTAATTTTGGAGAAAGTTTTGTAGGTCAGGTTTAGCACGACAAATAAGAAACAACAATATCTTCACTTTGCTAGTTGGAATTAGCACAAATGATTGCTACCTCTGTGAGAAGAGAGATGAAGTGCTCACCTTTCAGCCATGCTTGCAGGTGCCCTTTGGTATGCTGGTTGGTGTCCCATTCCAGTGAGCTCTCCATGGCAACGGCCTTGGGTGTTGGGAGGGAGAATGGGGGGTCTGATTCTTGACCCCCATCATGCTCCCCAACACCACTATTTCTTCCTTTCTAGCTTAGTCATCTTGTCTTAAAAAGACTCACAGTAAGCTGTGGAAATTATGTTTCTTATGCTAGGTGACTGAGTAATAACAGTACTACTGTCTCAGTGTCAATATGAATTTGTCTCATCTTGTCTGAAACATAATTGAATAAGTTCAGGTTCAGACAGGTCTTAGAGTCCACTGTTCATTTCTCAAGAGCAGGTTCTTACACAGAGACACACAGACACACATGCACACACACACCTCCTTTGTTTTTTGGTCCTTTTCTTTCTTCTAAGCTTGTTTTCTAGCATTTTTTAATTTCTGATTTTTATTAGTTTTTGATATGAAGAGAAAATATAGATTGTTGTTTTAGAAATATCATTTCTGGGCCGGGCGCGGTGGCTCACGCCTATAATCCTAGCTCTCTGGGAGGCCGAGGCGGGCGGATTGTTTGAGCTCAGGAGTTCGAGACCAACCTGATCAAGAGCGAGACCCCGTCTCTACTAAAAATAGAAAGAAATTAGATAGACAACTAAAAATATATAGAAAAAATTAGCCGGACATGGTGGTGCATGCCTGTAGTCCCAGCTCCTCGGGTGGCTGAGGCAGGAGGATCACTTGAGCCCAGGAGTTTGAGGTTGCTGTGAGCTAGGATGACGCCATGGCACTCTAGCCCAGGCAACACAATGAGACTGTGTTTCAAAAAAAAAAAAAAGAAAAAAAGAAATATCATTTCTGATATTACTTTGTTTCCTAGCTTAGAATAAACTGGCTATTTTGTTGTGTATGTACACAGTGCTGGGCTGCTGGTTAGTTCTTGGAAGGCCTCACCCAGTAATTGCAGCTTGCTCTCTATGTGTGTGTGCGCGCGTGTGCTCCGTCAGTGTTGGCAGGTATTATCAGTAGCAAGCACAGTTACCGAATTCCTTTTTGCAGGAAAAGATCTTCAAACCTGAATGGGTGTTTTCTCTTTTTGAGCCTTTTTCCTTACTATACTTACCTGCTCATTTTGCTCCTGACTTTAGAATTGTCTTCATTTTTTAAAATTTTGATAAATTTTGTCAACAAGTATAAATCTGTCTCTTAAAACAGTGTCCATAGTGTATATGGTCTTAGCCAACAGTCATTTAAAAAAAAAAACACTATTTAGAAAGTTTTTGCTTTAAAGAAATAAGTTTTAAATACAGTGGTGTCGTTTGGTTTTTTAAATGGAACTTGAGTCCCTCTAGTGGGTAGGGTGTGATTCACCTTCAGCTTGAGATAGAAAGGAAGATGACAATCTGGATTCTCGTGGAAACAGCTTTCAAATCCAGCGTGCTTGTTGGTACTGGTATCCCCATCCCCAGCTGATGGACAGTGCTTAGGTAGCTATTGGCTTTGCCTTAGCATCAGCCAAGATTTAGCAGACCTCCTCTTCTGCCCATGTGACCTTAGTGGCTCTAGTCATTCCTTGCATGTGATCTCGTAAGCTGTGGTTCACTGGCTGCTTTATTTCAAGCCTCAACAAGTATAAATTCAAAGTACTAGTTGGTGATTTTTATGCCATGCAGTTCTTCATAGAAAAGAGCACAGTGTACCCAGGGTCCTTGAGTTGCCATGAAATAAAGAATTGTACAGGCCTGCTTTGGGCACAAAAGGTACATTAAGAATGTTTAGCAACTGGAGGAGTTATACACTGATAGCCAGAAGAGAGGCAGCATGGTATGGTTGGAAAGAACCTGGGTTTGGAGTTCAAATCCTAACTTAGGTTACTAGCTGTGTGACCTTGAGCTGTAATGACATAGCCAGCCTTTCTGTATTTTTGTTTTCTCTTTTGTAAAATGGAGAGATGATAAAACTGTCTTGCAGGGTTGTTTTAAGTATTGGAAATAACACGTGCGAAGGCCTTCACGTTTTTTTCTTTTTTTACTCTGCGATTGGTAGCAGAAGTCTTGGAAGTTTCTCTAGCTGAGTCTATTATGCTGCATGGGATTTAATTATTTGGATAACTTTCTTCTCCATACTTTGTTTTTCTTTCAGTCACCACCAAGTAAGCGAAGAAAATTAGAGAAGCCAAGGAAACCCATTACGTTTGTAGTGTTGGCATCTGTGATGAAAGAATTGTCCCTCAAAGCATCTTCTTTGGGCTCTGAGACGGTGGAAGGCATAGTGGTTGTCACAACATGGATTGAAAAAATTCTTACCGATCTGAAGGTATCTGGTAATCACATTGACAAAGTACCCATAATAATCTTTCTGTTTTCTTTTTAAAGGGAATTTGAGGAGAAGGGAGAAGTGATTTCCTATAAAATTCTGTTTTTCCTCCAAATAGGTCCAGCATAAACGAGTTCCCTGTGGAAAAGAGGAAGTTAGCCTGTTCCTGACAGCCGTAGAAAACTCTTGGATTCATTTAAGGAGAAAGAAAAGAGAGCGAGTGAGACAATTGAGAGAAGTTCCTAGAGCTCCTGAGGATGTCATTCAAGCCTTGGAAGAGAAAAAGTCCGCCCCCAAAGAGTCCGGCAATAGCCAAGAATTGGCCAAGGATCCCCGGGAGGGTGCCCTGTGTGGGCCTGCTCTGCAGGAAGGCGAGCCTGCCGCCGTTGAGGGCCATTGCCTGAGCCAGGAGTCACTTTCCCAGGAGGAAACCCCAGAACCCATGGAGGATGAAAGGAGTGAGGAAAAGGGAGGGATGGAGGTTTTGGAAAGTTGTAAAAGCTCTAGCAATGGAGCCCAGGACCAAGAGGCTTCTGAGCAGTTCAGCAACCCAGTGGCTGAAAAGGGCAAACATCTCCAAGGAGTGGCTGGACATTACCTGTTTAAGTGTTTGATAAACGTTAAGAAGGAGGTGGACGATGCCTTAGTTGAAATGCATTGGGTCGAGGGCCAGAACAGGGATTTGATGAACCAGCTTTGTACTTATATACGTAACCAAATTTTCAGGCTTGTGGCTAGTTAACTCCAAACTCCTTGCACAGCTGGAATAGTATAAAGCAGCTTGTTCTGCAGTGTCCTGTAGGGTGGCAAGAGGAATTCCACCATTGACCCATTAGAATTATGTGGAGTTTAAAAAAAAAAAAAAATCTCCCAAACCAGAAACCAATTAATTCATTTTTAAACCTCCCCTCACCCCGCCCCGCTTTTTTTAAGTTGTAGTATGGTAGTTCAGGAGGAAGAATTATATTAGCAATAGCAAAAAGCCGTCAGTGAACTCATGAGGGATTTAAAGCCGACTTAAGCTGGTCCCTTCAGCTTTGGACTGGTTGTCTGAGGCCAAAGGGATTGTTGGTGGAGTCTGGCCTGGGCAGCAGTGCCCAGATAATCATATTCGCTGTCACCCAAGGGTGCTCCTTGAGGAGGAGTGGCTCTCTTGGCCTACAATTAGGGCAGATAGGCCCTGATTCTCTCTTCTAGGTCACCCTTCAAGACTGACATTGGCTCTGGGTGCATGTGATTGATTGACCCTGTGTCAGTCCTAAGCAAGGAACTGGCCCAGTGGAGAGTCAGGGAGAAAAGCTTAGTAATGCCAGAAAGAAAGGCAAATCTGGGGAATGGCGCATTCCGGACTCAGGCTGTTTTGATGTTTATTTCAGAAGCAGAATGAGGTAAACAGAACTCCTAGGTGTGACTGAAACACAGCAGGACGCACCCATACCCCCACCCCCAGCCTGTCAGAAGCACCGTTTTATAGCACTTCACTGCTGTGTGATATTTGTCTTGATATTTGAAGTGAAACTTGTTTCGTTTTTAATATAAGAATATTTAAAATTGAAAACTGTCAATTCTGTTTGAATCGTGGGGTTAGGGAAAATATTTTCTTGGCTCTGAGTGGGTAAGTGATTGATGATAGAAACGAGAATGGAGCAAGAGAGTATGTGCAGTAGGTAGCTCACGAAAGTCATATCTATTGGCAGATGATTTATTACTGATCAAATTCCGCATTTTGTGGCTTCACTTATAATCCTCTCTGTGCTTACCTACTCACACTGGGGAATTCTGAGGCCTGGGACACCATCCATGTCCTTAAAACATGCTTCTATTTGGAATGCCAGGGTTCAGCAGAAATACCTCTAGAAAAGGAGTCTCTTTTTTTGGTCTCTCAGTAACCCTCTGCTGTGCTTGACTTTTTATAGCTCGATTTTGCATCAGCGGCCTAAGGTTCTATTTAAACCAAAATCTTTGAGTATAGTGCCAGGGCTCCTTGCCATCTGCAAAGAAGACTGGTGCTGGGTCGCTAGGCCACCCTTTTGAGAGGTGGCTGTTGGTTAGGGCAGAAAGCTGATGACCTTGGCATATCTTGGCAGCAGCTAGATCAGGCCCTCCGCAGAAATACAGGAAATGGAACTAGTATGCTTCCCTCTGGCAGTGGAGCTGGAGCTAGAGAAGACAGCATATTGGCCAGTGTTCTTCGTCTGGTCTGTGGACCTCCAGATAATCTAGAAGCTTCCTGGAATTATTTCTAAAAGGCCTGCGAGCATATGTATTTTGTTATCACCCTCCCCCCTACCCCCCTAGAGAGGGTCTATGACATAGGTCAGTAATCCACTAAGGATTAAGAACCAATATTTTAGTCCAACCATTCATTTGACAGGATGAAGAAACTGACACCCAGGGTCACACAGAGCCAAGATTCAATCCAGGGCCGTGGTCCAGTAATTTTCTGCTATACCAGCCCATACCATCCTGGTGTACTTACCTCTTTTTTTTTTTTTTTTTTCTTAACCACTCCGTGTTACCAGCTGAAACTTACCTCTGATCAATACCACATTGGCGTCATATGCCGGACCCAAACTTAGTTTTCTTGACATAGTTTTAGGATAATTGAGTTAAGTGGCAACTGTTCATTCAGTAAGTAGCCAATAAGAATTTATTGTTTGATTGTTTTATTATGAAAGAGTAGCACATGCTCATTAAAGAAGATTTGGAAAAATGAAAGTCAGAAACTACAACAGAACCACCCCCAGTTTGAACCGTGTCTTACACAGCCACTATTGGTATTTGTGTGTTTCTGTCCAGTCTTTCTACAGATGGGATGTGTGAATGAGTGGTTTTAACTTTGGTTGTACTCAAGCTGGATACTTAGTTTTATATTATGTTTTGTTTCATTTAATGTCTTGTAAGTACTTTTCCATGTTATAATAGTAGTATAATTATTTACACTTCTTGCCTTTTCAATGTGTCTGGCACAGTACTGGCCTTTAAGTCTAGTTCTTAGCGATTCCCAGAGAATACTCTGTATAACTGGAGGCACAAAGTGTGTGTCTGCGTCTGTATGTATTTTAGTCCCTAGGTTTAAGGATTGGTGTCATGGAGGAAGTTTTATAGCTAATAATCTCAGAATTTAAAAATTATGTGACAAGGGAGACTTCCACAGTCTTGTAAGTATTAGAGCTCTGAGTGCCTTTCTTGTATTTGGATGTCTTCATTTCCTTCTCTGGGAAGAATAGTTTATTTCTTAGACTATCTAATGAGAGAACATTGAAAACATTTTAAAAGAACATCTCCAAATTGTTTGGTCATGCATATGCTTTATCATTGTGTGATGTGTGATAGCATGTATCTCCAGTATAGGCGGAAAGGATCTTTTTCTTTAAAGAAATAGGTTTATTGACCCACATGTCATAATGTTGAGTGATACTCTCCTTAAGTGTCTAGAGGTCAAGTTCATGTTGGTGGATTGGCATGAAATTAAATCCTTGTGGTATTATCTTAAATTCTGTTCTGGCCCCTAGAATTGGCTTCTGATCTCTTGATAACTAAAATGGGAACAGAAACGGAGCTTGTTTTCTGAGGTGAACTAAAGCTGCTTTTGTTCCTTGGAATCTGTTTTGCCTCCATCAGTTTGGTTCCGTCCCCCCACATCCTTGCCCGACCATTCCCACACCAGAGCTTTGCTGCATGCTCTAGCAAGATTGACAGCTCTGTAGTGGCATTTCAGCTAATCTCAAGGCTTCACGTGGATTAGTATATATTTTTAAAAACATAAAATGTCTCTTCTCTTGATGGAAATCAAAGCTTATCATGTGAGTACTTGAACTTCAAAGTTCCGATAGGAATAATAAAACTGGAAAGTGTGGAAAAGATGCAAAGCCTCTGGAAAATCCGAGGCCTTTTAAAAGAAGAGAGTTGGTGAATTCTTGACTGGCTGCTGGAACCCCTCCACCTTCCCGAAACCACAGCATTTCCCTCTGTAGCCACACGGGGGCATCTTCGGCCCTTTTATCAAGTGCCTTACCCACTGTGGGAATGGATAAAATCGTGTATGTAGTATTTTCTTGAAATAGCCAGTTGCTACCCAGATTTGTATTTTTGTGTAAACAAGTACATTTTCACATAAACAAAATTTGAAAAATAAAAGTAAAAAGAAAACACTATCTATGGTCTTATCTGGCATAATCCCTTTCAACCTTTTGATGTTTTTTATGGTCCCAGTTGACTATTTTTTCTTTTCTTTCCATCTGCCCTTCTACTCTAGAATATATCTAGGCTGGGCCAGTCCTTTGGATCAACTTTTTATTGGCATTCCAGTTAATGGGGATACTGGAGGGGAAACGCTTAGTTATCTTAAAACAGTGACTTCTCAGAAGCCTTTTGTTTCCCTTCTCTTTGTCCCCATAAAATCAGCAAGCCACTTGGCCTCAGCGCTGGCACCTCCCTTCTCTTTCTTTGGGATGCCATGCCATCTCTCTCTCTTCTCTCTCTCACTCTTTCTCCTTCTAAGAAGATGAAATAAACTTTTTACTTACATATATATCCTAATCTCTGCATGAGAAAATCTTTCTCCCACACTGTGAACACCTAGTGAGTTTTCCACCCTTACAGATTTTCGTGGTCCCTGTTGACTATTTTTTCTTTTCTTTCCATCTGCCGTTCTATTCTAGAATATATCTAGGCTGGGCCAGTCCTTTGGATCAACTTTTTATTGGTATCTAGTTAATGGGGATAGTGGAGGGGGAACGTTTAGTTGTCTTAAAACAGTAACTTTTCAGAAGGCTTTTGTTCCACAGCGTTTTGTAACAGAGAGATCTCAAGAGAGAAACTGTCTTTAATGTTCTTCTGTGGATTCTTGTTTGGGTTTATCTGGCTGGCTGACTACCATGCGTGTAATGTGTTGCTTAAATCCAAAGTCGGTGAGAGTTCTGTGTGGTGTATATTATGTAGGTTATCTAGGCCTTGTTTCTCACGAGAGGTGTTTCTGTGTAGAATATGTGTGTTACGGACCCTGGGGTCTCTGTGGGCTGGCACAGGGTCTGATGTTGTGAGTGGCTGCCTAGCAGTTCTAAATATCAGGGGAAAGAAGGTCCAGTTTGGAAAACTAAGTCAGGAGCCCTCTGGAAGAAGCAAAGTCTCAAAGGTGCAGCAGTTTTACAGCCATCCAGAGGGTGCCCTGAGGAAAGGGACGTGACCACATTGTCGGGAAGTTGGTGCTCAGCAGATTTGGTTTGCTGAATGGGCATTAACCTCAGTAAAACCCGGAAGAGGCTTAATTGAATGAACTGGCTTCTGCCTTGTGGAGCAGGGCATTGCTGGTCCTGAACTTTTCTAATAATCCCAAGTACACACCTCTGGTGCGCCGCCAGCGCAGCGTTAGAGAGCCCTGCACGGGCCCCAGCCCACTAACAGTGGGGCGTCACACACATGCCACAGAGTTCCTGCTCTGCTCTGTGAAGACATTCAGATCCTCTGCTGTGACTCACCCAAATGACTAAAACAGCGGTTGATTTTTTTAATTGCTGGTTGGAACAGCTAATGCTCCGTTTTGGAACAGCTAATGTTGCCTGTTGGAGGCTGTGCTTTTTATTCCAGGAACTATGTTGTGACTGAGCGAAGCCCTTGCACCTCCGAATGCCCTCTGAGGTGCAGCTTACCCACCTGTCTCAATCCAAGCAGAAACATCAGGGACTCCGGGCTTTCTTCGGGGAAGTAGAGGACCATGGGTGCTTGTTATGAGCAGGGAACTGAGTGAAGAAGGGCTGGAGCAGACAGCGCAGTTAGTCGTGGCAGAATTGGCTTGTGTATGATGCTCTGAAGAGGGCAAAGGCTCTGTGAATCCAGGATACGTTTCCAACCACCGCAGGGGAGCGAAAGGAAAGAGCACAGGCTGTGCAGTTCATCAGGCCCGGGTTCACGCTCCAGTTCCACTCCTCATGTGGGTAAGTCAGTTGTCCTAGGCCTTGGCTTCCTCGTGTAAAAGATGAGGGATTCTTGCTTCACAGAGTCGTAGCAGCGCTTAGGTGAGAGAAGGCCTGAAACACCCAGGAGAGGGCAGGAACAAAGAGCAGGCTTCTCCACTTGCTCATCTCTTCCGTGAATTTTTGATTTCTGGTCGGAAAATCTTCTAAGTGGACTCAAATGAAAAGGACTCAAATGAGTTATATACCTCAGGTATATAACTGCAGGTGTAGCGTACAGCCTCTTGACCAGAAGCAAAACCCATACTTCCATGTTACGGAGAGAGGAACAGGGGCCTGATATTAGATTGTCCTCCTTCTACATGGATTGTCTCATTCGATAACCCTGTAAGGTGGTGTGGTGTCCCTGTGTGATGGCTGAAGGCAATGGAAGCTCAGAAAGCTCCGATGACTTGCCCTAAGGTCATCCACAAATTTAAATCATAGAAATGGAATTCGAACCCAGGTCCAAGAAGCTGAGACTGGGATCTTGCACCATATGTCAGAATTGTATGAGAAGTGCTGTACTTAGGATGGAAATGTACTTCCAGGCTCATTTGACCCACCTCTAGGGAACGAGATTCAATTATGTGACACAAGGAAGAAAGAAAAAGCATCTCCTACCCAACTTCGCAATTTAGCACTTTAAGGTAATATTTTCCAGCCTGTGATCAATGAGTAAGATTCAGTAAGTGAAATTACTTATAATTAGTTCTTAATTCATGCTACCAAATCTTTGCAGAGTTTTGTATTTGGCAGTAGTGCAGATAATTAAGTAGTTAGTGAAAGCACATGTTGGACCAGAATCAATGTGAAATAACTGATAATTAGGTAATGACTCTTTGACAATACATAATTGTATAATAATGGAAAAGAGGTTTAATTCTTTTTTTAATAAGGCAGCTCCAAATATTTGACTTACAGAACAACACAAAACTAATGTGCTTTTTGAGCTTGCTGGAGAAGGTAGCAATTGTCAGAAAAGCAGCAGTCCTCTTCCGCAGGTAGGGCGTGTGAACTAGCGTAAATCTGGGGAAAAGCAAAGACGCCCTGCCATCTGGTAGACCCATTGAGGGACTGTGGCCCCAGAAATCTAGAAACCAGAGCCAAGAAATTCCCAGCTTGGGGACTTGGCTAGTTCCAGCAGCCAGTCAGCCCCCAGGGAAACCGCAGCTTGTACTGCTGCTATCCAAAAAGAGGCGGCTATCTGGAGAGCCCTGCAGAGCGGAACCCCTTCCTGGGACAGCGGGTGAGGCAGGGACCTGCTCCCATAGACTTGCCGTTTGAAGACTTTATGTCTCTTGGTGGGAAAGGGGAAGTCCCAGTCTGTTCTAACGTAGGATCCTTATTTCAGACACGTTTGTCCCAGGATTCCTGCCTTCAGGGCCACATGTGGATACATTTGGGGGCTCTGTGGGCCAGACTCTGGCCAGTATTTCAGTGAGCTCTGGACCAGTACAAGTAAGGACTTTTTCATTCACGAAGAAAAACATATCCTCATCTTTTCCACGAAAGGCCAGGCAAGAAGGGAAAGAGTTCATGCCCAAGCTTCTATTCAACTCCTGCTGGTTATTGCCTTGCTAAAATCAATGGCCAGTGTTGTTGGATCTTCTGATTTTTTGAGGGAAGCCAGAAATCCAGATTTATGAAAAATGTTCTTAATTGTGAATCCTGACCACTGATTATTTTATAAAAACCATGGTAAACCATTAGTTTGTGACCTCTTCTTCCATGGGGTGGTAGAACTGTGGGTATATTTGCTTCTCCACTTTGCTCGTTCACTTTAGCTGCGGGCCTGGTTGCTGCCTGTCCTTTTCCAGGGCTTTTCCCACCTCCTAAAGGGAGCATCCCAAGGATTCTATCCATGGGCCTGCTTGCTCTTCTCCCCGCTCTGGCTGACTGTGTCCGCCCCAGCGACTTCAGCTGCCACTCGCCCATACATTCATTGTGCCCAAATCCAGATGTCTCCCGAACTTCCAGCATCCACCAACCTAACCACCTACCGGACATCTCCCTCACGACCCTGGCTGTGTGACACTCACCTGACTGGCTGTACCTGCTTCTCCTATGTCCTGCTCACCATCCACCAAGCTGTCCAGATGAGAAATCTCTGCTCTTTCCTCTCCTTTCCCACCTGGGACTAAAGTCTTCCATGAGGTCCTGTCAATTCCGCCTTAGAAATCTCTCCCCAGTCTAGCTCGACCTGTCCACCGCTGGTGCCACTGCCTTAATGTGGTTCCTCACGGCCCTCCTGGACTGTAAGAGTAGCCTTCACGGTCTCTGGGGCTCTTCAGAGTAAAGCAGCAGAATGAGCAGATTTAGATATACTGGGGGGAAACAAGATGAAGAAACCTGCTTTGGGGGCTGAACCAGGAGATTTCAGAAGGAGAACTAGGATGGGAAGTAGACCCATATGCACAGGTGAGCTAGCTGACATCAAAGATGGCCCTTTCTGGTAAGACACAGGCCAACCTTTTCCCTGTTTGACAGTTTCATTTTACAAAAGCAATACTTTTCATTATTAAAAAATTTAGAAAATAATAGAGCTACAATTCTACTACTCAAATGAAATTATTTTATATTTTGTTGTCTTAGTATTTTTATATGCATATATATTTTTTACACAGCAAATGTGGAAGCATTGTACATTACTGTTGTATAATCGTTTTCATTTAGCAATACATTGTGATGGCTTTTTTCTGATTATAAAACTAATATATGATTCAAAAAACTTGTGAAAATAAAAATGACCAGTAATCACACTGCCTGAAGACAACCACTGTGAGTATTTTGGTGCGCTAACAACCC
This sequence comes from Avahi laniger, assembly GCA_963575035.1. Taxonomy (NCBI): domain Eukaryota; kingdom Metazoa; phylum Chordata; class Mammalia; order Primates; family Indriidae; genus Avahi; species Avahi laniger. Next base: position 21,079 of record CAUYSK010030697.1, read on the forward strand.
TGTGTTCCTTACGAGCTGTAATCTCGTTTGAGCATTCCTTCACTAAGCCAATTGTTCCTAGTTGGAAATTCAAATTTTCTGGTTTTCACTATTGTGAATAATGCTTCAGTGAATATTTTCGTATAAAAATCTTTACGCATTTTTCTCATTTTAGAATAAATTTGTGTAAGAATTACTAAGGCAGAAGATAATGACTTTTTTAAAGGCGCTTCCCATATAGTGCCAATTTGCTAGCTGCAGAGCTTGTGCTACTTCGCATTCCCACGAGTGCCTGTTCTTGCCACGCCTTTGATAGCACTAGGAGACTAATTTTGAAAAAATCTTATCAATTGATAGGCAAGAAATTATTTCATTGTTTGGATTTTATTACAGTTGGCATGGTCATTTTCATATATTTATGCATATATATGTTATATTATTTCATATATTTATTTTATAAACTTTACATTTCTGTTCTGTTCCTTTTTCTATACAAGTGTTCTTTTTCTTACTGAATTGCAAGGGCACATCTTGCTAAGACCTCCCTCCATTCTTCCATTTTCTTTTTCCTTTTTTTAAGTAATGATTTTGTTTTTACAGTTAGGAGCTTTTACAAGTAATCAAGTCTACCCCACTTGTGCCTTTATGTTTCTTTGTTTGCCTTTATGGGCAGAAAACTCCTTCACCACCCCTAGGGCATAAAAATGTTTACCTGTATTTTGTTATGGCTAATTTGGTTTTGTGTTTTATGTTTTGCACTTAAATTTATGTTGGTCTGTGGTATGAACTTTAAGGATCTAACTGTGTTTAACAGATGGTTCAGAGGTATCACAGAGTAACTCTCCAGAGAGCTGGCTGGTAAGCACTTCCCTCTGAGGTGTCCCTGATGGGGACAGGGACTAGAGCAGGCTGAGGGATGGAGCATGTCCCCCCAGCACCACCCAGTATAGACTCTCCCAGTGGGCCCTGGGGCTTCGGTGAGAGATCTGACAGTGCATGTGGAGCCGAGTCCTGGGTAGATGGCATCTACTCTGGACAGTCCAGCTAGTGACAGGCCACCGCTCTGGGCCTGGCCTAATCTGCGAGAGCATCAGTTCCTGGCACAGGCAGCTTATCTGTTGGGTTTTGGAGACTCAATCCCACAGCCTTGCTGGCAAGTGTGAACTTGGGTTGCTGGGACAGTAGACCTTAGTCCTTTCCTGGGGCACTGATTGCATTCCAGCCCCTGTGCCCTGGGAGGGGCCTTCCCTATCAGCCTGCATGATCCAGCTGGCTCTGGACGCTCCTTGCAGGACTCCACCTCTCTTTACTCATAGCTTCTACCCTGTCCTACTCCTTTGACCTGAATTAATTTACTCTGCCTCTTTTTCTCTTCAGAGGCATATCTGAGGTTGTCATCCTTGCCCTTGTGCCTTTCTGCTCAGTCAGCCTCCTCCTGACCCAAGGCTCTGACCCACTGTCATCCACAGCCCCCTACCCCCAGCTGCTTAGCGCGGCTGGCTCAGAGGACGCGGCTCCTCCCTTTCTGCTTCTGAACTGCATTTCTTTCCTTATTACTCAGTGTCCACACCCACAGTGGTTGCCTGGATGGAAATCTGCCCCTTTTCCCCAGTCACCTTTTTAGGCCAGACATAGGCACCAGTGAGGAATGGCTGCCTACCCAGCCCTGGTTAGAAGCTCTCAATTTCTCAGAGTGGCCTGAGGCAGAATAGTGTCCTCTGAGATCATCTGAGGTCCTTGATCCCAAGTCTGATTCTCTTTCCTTGTTTTTTCACTCTGCTAAGCTTGTTTGTTGGGCACCACGATGCAAAGTGAATAATTATTCCTGCCTTTAACTAGGAGGGGAGGAGCTGTCTCCCCATCTACACTCATTTCCGCGAGGCTTTCAGGGACTCTGGACCCCACAATGATAGCACTTCCCCATGCTGGGCTGGCCCAGACAGTCAAAGAAAAGGACCACGCCACTTCTCAACCCAGCTGACACTTGGCAGCTTTGTGACCTTAGGTAAGACACCTTCTCTTGGGAGGCTGGACTAGGTGATCCCACTTCTCGTGGTGTGAAGCCATGAAGAGGGGAAAGTGCATGAATGGGAAAGTGGAACGTGATTGTACCTGTTGTCTGGGTTCAGGAGAATCCTCTGACAACTCACTGGGGTGGGGAAGGTAGCTGAAGAGTTCTGTGGAAACTTCTGGCCCTGGGGAGCCCACTTCACTGATGACTGAGTGGGTACCCTATGGGGTACACCTCCGTCAAGTAATTCAGAGTCCTGCTCTTCATTCACTCTGGGCTTGTCAGGAAATCAGGTTCAGTTGGCTTACCTAGCCTCAAATCCACTTGATTTCTTTTTATCTCTTCTTAGAAAGATATGATTACAGTCCTTCCTCACTATCCCAGGGGGACTGGTTCCAGCACCCTGAGGATACCAAAATCTGAGGTTGCTCAAGTCCCTAATATAAAATGGTGTAGTGTTTGCATATAACCTATGTACACCCTCCTGTATACTTTAAGTCATCCTACTTATAATGCCTAATACAATATAAATGCTATATAAATAGTTGCACTTTATTGGTTTTTTAAATTTGTTTTTATTTTTTTAATTTGTTTTTAAATTTTAATTTTAATTATTATTTTTTGCTTCAAAATTTTTTTTTTTTTTTTTTTTGAGATAGAGTCTCACTCTGTCACCTTGGCTGGAGTGCAGTGGAGTCATCATAGCTCACTGCAACTTCAAACTCATGGGCACAAGCCATCCTCCTGCCTCAGCCTCCTGAGTAGCTGAGACTACAGGTGTGCATCACCACACCCAGATGATTTTTCTAATTGTAGTAGAGATGGGGTCTCGCTCTTGCTCAGGCTGATCTCAAACTCCTGAGTTCAAGCGATCCTCCTGCCTCGGCCTCCCAGGGTGCTAGGATTACAGGTATGAGCCACCGCGCCCGGCCATCTCTGAATATTTTTGATCCTTGGTTGGTTGAGTTCACGGATGCTGAACCCATGGATACAGAGGGCCGACTGTACCTTCTGAAATGAATAAATCCGTAGCCTTCTGGGTCTTTATGTGGTCATATTATCACTTGTGCTGCACTCAGCATGATTGTAGAGAGCAAAACTAGCCTTTCCCAAGTATTACTGTGGAGTTGAGCTCTGCTCTGTGGCCTTTTACCCCCAGTCTGGCTTACCAAAGGTCACCTGGCCTTGGCTAAAAGGATATGTAGCCCAGTGCCTAGCACATGTTAGGTGCACAATAAATATTTGTTGAATGAATGTTGTCTGGTATGTCCCTGCTCATACTAGTCTTCTGTCCCTATCTTTTCACTCCCCAGCTGACTTTCTCCCTTTGGTCTTGTTTGAAGTATGATAGGTGAAAAGCTGTTAAAGCCACTTGCAAAAGATAAGTCAGGCCTGAAGAGTTGGGACATCTTCTAGGGTGTAATGTGAATATCACTTAACTGAAGTTCACCCCACGTTAGCTCTTGCTTCCCCACCTGAAGGAGAAGGTGTACTTCTGGCTTCACACCCTTTTGGCTATTCTCAATGCTTCGGCTTTAATAGGGGTCAGGGGACTGATTTTCATAGCTGTATGTCTAATACTTTGTTGGAATGAGTGGTGCCGGGATAGAAAGGCAGTTTCACTAAGGGAATGTCTCTGGCTCAGCATATTAAAAAATTGGGGGACATTAAGGAATTTGAACTGGGTGTTGGGGTGCACAAGACTTGAGGAAGACTGAGAACAGAAGCCCTCTCATGAGAACAGGCACAATGATAGACGGAACAGGTTTTCTCCTGCCCCACATGTTCTGAGCACTTAGAAGCAATTTAAGGAACAACTTGTTGGAGATGGCTGGTCTTTGGATCATTCCCAAAACCTGCTGACCTTTCTACTGAAATCACAAGGACTTCTTTTCTCTTTCCCTTGAGTGAATACAACAGCCAGCCTCTCCCCCTCTTAGAACAGGAAGGTGGGGCTAAAATGTGAAGCAGCCCTCCTATTCATTCCCCTCTCCATTCATAGGTGTCTCCCACTCCCACTGCCTATTCCCCAACCTTGGTTGATGAGAAATTCTTTTTGGCTGTTTTCAGGCTCCTGTAGGCAACAAAAGGCCCAGAAGCAGCCTCCTTTCTAAACCCTTGTTTTTGCCTAACATCCCCTGGCTGCTGTCCCCATATGACCCAAATAAACAGATGATCATGTGAAGCCAGTAAGGCTGTTTGTTTTAAATAGCAAGCATCTCCCCTAAGCTCTGGAGCAGATTGGGTATTGGGGGCAGGGGGGAGGCTGACATTCAAATCTGTGTTCACCCCACTTTAGGTCCTGCTTCCCCACCTGAATGAAAAGGTGTCTTCAGAATACTACTTTTCAGAGCAGTGCCTACCTAATGGGGTAGAGCTGGCTCTTGACAAGAAGAGTGAGAAAAATTGGACTTCAGCCTCTAGCAGACACTCCGGGGCTGTGTGAGAGCCATGACCACCTAAGGAAGGCGGGAGTGGATACTGGATACAGCACTCTGCAGAGTGCTCCGGTGCTGACCCCAAACAAAATGAGAACCTCAGGTCACTATTAGTAGATGCTCCTTGACTTAGGATGAGTTTAACTAGCCATCACCCCATCCTAAGCTGAGGAGCGTACTGAGTGCATGGCGCTTCTCTGCATCATCGTAAAGTCAAAAACCTTAAGTTTCATCACCGAAAGTCAGGGACCGTCTATGCTGTTTAGGGTCCTTCCACCATTGCAGCCTATGTATTACCTTTAAATTTCCCATTTTCTCTGGCGGTGCAGAGTGGACCAGGCCCAACCATACTGGTATCAAGTGGCAGACATCTTAAAGGAAGCAATGTCAGGGCCAGCACGGATGTAGGAAAAGGGCACTCATCCCACGGAGAAGAACTGGGCTGTTGTGTTCTAATCCCCATCTGCTCCAGCTCATCATAAGCACAGTCAGTGGCACCTGGACTCGTGTGTGTGTGTGTGTGTGTGTGTGTGTGTGTGTGTGTGTGTGTCATGAGCTCAACTCCAGATGCTGGGGTATTAGACGTCCAAAGATCAGAGCCTCCTATAGACTAGTGTTGGCAAACAACTCCCTTGCTCCGGTTCACTAGGTTCTTGATTTCAGGATCTTCTATGCAGATTTTCTTTCACTAGGATGCACTGTGGTGCCCTCAAAGGAGCAAAGCCAGCAAGCATTCATTTGTGCTATCCTTCTATGCTTCCAGCTTGTCCCTGAAATAGGAATGTTTCCCTGTGAGGGCCCAGTGTGGATGGGATGGATTGGGTGACCTGCCTCTCAGCCATCCCCATAAAGGTTTGCTTTTTGGCTTTGCGTGATGGTGAAGCCCATGCTTCCGAGTCCTAAAACCATCGCCGTGGATTGCCCCACTCTTCTTGGACTGGTTAGCAAATAAAGGCATCTGGGGCCAGAACTGAGAGGTCCTACATCAAGCATTGGGACAGCAGAACTGGACGTGCTCCAGGGTGCCTCAAATATGCCTTCAGCGGGCTGCGTCTGTCACTCCCGACTGTACCAGTGAGGTTTGTGTGACCTCCACTGAAGCAGAACAGCAGCGCTGGGTTTCAGGTGAAGGAGATTTTTGTTGCCCCAATCACAATGCGTCAAGTGGTCAGACCCCTTACGGGGTGACCAGTTTGATATTCCTCCCTGGCTTTTTTCTAATTGGGGTCCCTACCCCAGAACTGGTTCAAAGAGTGGTCTGTGGAGTCAGAGATAAATGTTCCTCTCCACGGGGCGAGGAGCAGCCAGAATACTCAATAACTTTGGACTGGTCCTTTCCTGTTTCTGGGTCTCAGTTTCCTTATCTGTAAAGTGAGGACTGGGCAACCTCAAAGCTCTAACTTTCTGATTGTACCCAAGACGCCCCGAAACACCAGCGCCCGTAAGGAGCGAGCGGGCGGGCGCGCCAGCCGGGGTCCCCGCCCTCCGGGGGAGCACGGTTAAAGCCTGATACAGCGGTCCCGCCCCACGCCCTGCCCGCTGTCTCGGTCACCCCGCCGCCGGGAGGGCCGGGCTTCCGCCCTCCACGTTGTTGTTCCCGACTTGGGCCACGCCCCCTTGGCCTGGGCTGTGGACGCCTCGCCTTAACCGCCCCCATCCCCGCCCCAGAGCAAAGGGTGGCCTCGGGGATGACAGAGTCGGAGTCTCCATCCATATCAGACACGCGTGGACAAAGACAAGAGTTTAGAGGAAGGAAGGAGAGAGGCATGGTTTTAAATGGAAGATGGTTAACAGTAATGGAAAGTCCGGGGCACGACTGCGGGATTCCCCTTTCGGTGTTCCACCCCATGTTCACCCAGTGGCCCCATCAGCACCCAGGAATGTGACCCTGCAGACGCTGGCCCTTTAAACTGAAGGCTGGCGGCGCGGGGTGTCCATGTGGAGCTGCTCCATGCCGTGTTGTCCTGCCCACCCATTGGCCCGTGGCCCGGTGACGTCGCCTAATAGGATGCGAACGCACTGCGGGGGGAGGAACGGAGACAAAACGCGGAACCGGATCGCCACTCCGCTCACTCCGCTCCCTTCACCAAGTTCTGACAGTCTCCTGCCGTGAGCTCCGCCCAGGGGCGGGTCCCAGGGGAATTGCGACAACTGAGTGGTTGCGGGATTTAGGTCGCGAGTGGGTGGAGCGCGGAGATGTACGGGTCGGGCCAGTCTCACCATCCTAAAGTATCCCTCGCCTGGACTGTCCGTATTTGAGCTATCTTAAGGCTTGAATTTTTCACCCTTCCTTCCCTCCAGCAGGACGGATTTCGTCGTGAGTGACCAGACACGAAGCCCTTGCTCAACCTGTGGCTTGCCGTCGGGGCGGGGCGGGGCGGGAGAGCGGAAATACAGCGCGCAAACCCGGTTCCCTCTCCTCTCGCTCCCGCCCGGGCCACGTGTGCGCGCGCCCTCTGGGGGCGGGGCCAGCCCGCGCAGGCTCGGCCCTCCCTTCGTGAGACGCCGCGGCCCTGCGGGCGGGGGCTCCGGTCCGGGCTTTGGCTGCCGCCCCGGTGTAGTAGCGGGGGCGGCGGCCGGGGGCAGCGCGGCTCCTTCCCTTGTTGTGTGTGTCGGTGCCTCCTCGCCATCTTGTTGCAAAGCCCTTTCTTGTCGGCGGGACTCCCGGGGGCCGCGGGGCGGGAGGCATCAGAAGCGAAGAAGGGAGGGAGGGGAAGAAGGGAGGCAGTGCCGCCTTTTTTTTTTTTTTGCATCACGTTTTTTTAAAATTTGCAAATTTATATTTTGCAAATATTTTGGGAGACATTGATTTTTCTCCCCGTGCTCCCCCGTTCTTCCCTGCGGAGTGCGCTGCGCCGCCCAGCCCTGTCGCCCCCCGGAGGTGATCCCTCCCTCCTGCCTGCCCGCCAGCCTGACCTGTGCCCGGCTCGCGGGCCGCAGCCTTGGCCCCGGCGCGCCCCCGGCCGCTCTCGGCGCGATGAGCATAGAGACGCTACTGGAGGCGGCCCGCTTCCTGGAATGGCAAGCGCAGCAACAACAGAGAGCACGTGGTGAGCGGCCGGGCTGGGCCCCTGGGGCACTGGGGAAGGGGAAGCGAGTGACCCCGGTATCCGAGCCCACGCGAAACCACGGGCAGCCCCCCACCCAGGCGGCCTGCGAAGCCGGGCAACACACGGCTCCCCGCAAGAGCCGCCGCCCGGGGAGGAGTAATGTGGGCAGTGAAATTAATTAATGAATTCATTAACATGCAGCTAGGGACGCGACTCCTGCGGGCATCACCCCAGCTGCCTGGCACCCCTGTGCACCTTCCGTGGGGGGCTCCTTTTGCGTGGGCCAACGGAGCCCTCGGTAGCGCTGAGGATGTGTGAGCCGGGGGGTGGGGTGAGGAATGGTGTTGCGTGGGGGTGGCAGACCCGCGTGTGCGTGCGTGAGTGCACGGGGGATGTGTGCTGTGCGCCTCGGGAGAGAGGATGAACGGACGTGTACACGGGCGTGTGTGTAGCACACGAGTGGGCGTGTGTGTAGCACACTAGTGGGCGTGTGTGTAACGTTGTGGTGGTGGGGATTACTCTACGCCGAGCAGCTCTCCGGCTTCCCTGGCCCCGTGGGGAGGGTGCTGGGGGCGCTCCCGGCAGATCTACGCGCCTCTTGGGGCGGAGGCGGCCTTTGCAGAATGAAATGACATCGCGTGTCTTATGATCCTGGCCAGCCCTGCCTGACCCCGCCTCCCAGAGCTGGGCTGGGCCGCGCGTCAGGGGTTTGGGTGAGAGCCGGACTAATTGGGTGTCTGCAAAACAGCCGCGGGTCGCTGGGGGCAACCCCCAGGCACCCCTCGCAGCACACTGCTTTAGCCGGTGTGGAATGTGGCGTGTCTGCGCGTTCCAAACCCGCTCTCGCCTGGAATGTTGCGTGTGCTTGCGTTCCAAGCCCGTTGGTTACACCGGGTGGTGACGTGGACGGGCTCCGCCCCCGACCACGTGCACCGGGGACACTCCCGCTGGGGACGGCGTGGTCCGGCCCCTCCTCGCAGCCTCGCGCTCGTCCGGGGGCGGGGTCTGGGCGGGGCTGGCAAGGGGCCTTGCGCCGGGTTGGGCCCTGGCCCCGGCCTCTGGGCATCTCCGGAGGAGAGCCTTTGCCCTGCGGAGGAGGAGGAGCCGAGCTCACCTGTCGGTTGTCGCCCCATCTCCAGTGTTTCATCCTGAGGCGAGGGAAACCCTCAGAATCTCAGGGCAACTAGACATTTAGAGCTCACATCTTCCCACTGACCCTCAAAATGTTATCACCAGACCCCCGCGGCAACATGCTGGGCCATACTGGAATGAGCCGGGCTGAGAAGGGGCAAACTTTGGCGCTCCCTCGACAAGGGGACGACGACACTAATATCTCCTATCCCCACGCGCCCTTGGTGGTCTATAGCTTCAGGGTGCTGCAAAAAGAGGGGGTGGGAGGAAAGACCTTCCTTTCGCAGACTGCCACGAGGGCCTCAGCCCTGGAGCGGCGTGTGTGCAGGACCTGGGGACTCCCGTTCCCTCCCAGCCCCCACAGACCCCCTCGGCAGGGTCGGTTGTGGTGGAGAGAGTGCTTTGCTCTCCTTTCCTTTCTCTCTGCCTATTGTTGCTTCAATGATGAGTCATGCAGGAGGTAGTAGTGTGTGTTGTGTGCGCGCGCGCCGTGTGCCGCCGCGGCGGCGGGCGGGGGAGCGGCAGCGGGCGAGGGGCGGGGGGCTGCGGGGCCGCCGGCCTAGTTGGGCCGCCGACCGGCCTCTCAAGGTCAAGAGTCACTCGAGATACTGGAAACCTAGATGCTTGGGTTTTGCGGAACTGATGGGCTGGGACATCCGCCCACACTCTCCTCCCCCTTGTCTTCGGGGTCCAGAGCAGGGTCAGGCAATGGACAGTGCAGTGGTGGTGACCGAGGATGTCCTGCCTGTGGGCCCAGTGGCGGGGGAGGAGCGTGCACCAGGTCTGGAGAGACTGAGTCACCTGCTGCCACCATCAACACAATGCAGTCGGAGAGTACCTATTGTGTTCCCACTGTGTACCAGGCCCTCTGCTAGGGGTGAACCTATTGACGCTGATTTTACTCCCAGGTCACACTCACTTCACCCTCCCCTTCCCACCCTTTCCCAAATAAGAAAGCCCAGAGCTGACCAGGGAGGTAGAAGGTGATGTGGAGGAACCCAGGAAGGGTTCTCTCCTGGGAAGTTACAGAGCCTTGCTCCTCCCTAGGGGGTAAGAACTGGGGGCAGACCAAGTTCAGCTGCCCAGTCACAGCTTCCTGGTGCTGGGTCAGAGGGTCTTAAGGGATGGGGGGGTGCTGTAAAGCCAAATCTATTCCAGAAACCCATGTATAGATGGCCAGACCTGGTCCCAGCAGTTTAATCTCCAGAATTCATTTTCTTCTCCCTCTCGATGCTCTGGCCTCTGACCTGGGATGGGAGGAATAGGAGAGAAGAGGGTGGCATGAGAACTTGCTGACCAGAACCACTTTGCTGGGGTATACCTGACGACCAGCTCTGAGCAGGGATCCTCTTGTCCATTCCCCCTTTCAACCTCAAGGGTGGATTTCCTGACCCAGACCAGCCAGTTTGCTCACATGATGAACCTGAGGATGTGTATGCATGTGAATACGTGAGACAGAAGACAGCAAAGGGCTGAGCCATCCTGGTGCTCAGCAGGAAGGCCTGGCCTGGTTATGCAGGTGGCTAAGATGCGACTCTCTTCTGTCTTGATTGGAGAGAACTGGTCTAAATGTCCAGAAGCTCCTGACCAAGTCTCACCTTGGGCCTTCCTTAAGCACCAAGCTCCCTCTTAGCACTCAGGAGGGGAGAATCCCTGGTGCATGTTCCTGGCCGCCCGGTGTGGACTCCTCTACCGCCAGCCCTGTGCCTGCTGAGCCCCTGGGCCACAGTAGCTTGAGAAGGTTGAAGGCAGCACAATGTCCATGCTCTTGACTGTGGGCTGAAGCCTTGGCCCCTGGATCACCCCAGAGGGGTCATGCTAAATTTTGAGGCGGCAGCCCAGGGTGGAGCCCAGGGAAAGTGCCAGAGTATGAGTGCATGTACGTGAGGGAGACAAGGGGTGCACCCGTGGGTGCAGTGGAACATTCCTGTAAGAAGCCTAAACATAGACTGCCCCCGAGGGAGCCCTAAGGGAGGCCCTGCAACCATCAGTTTGCTTCCTCTCCAGTGCACAGGGAGAGGGTCGCTGCTGGGTGGGGAGTGTGCCAGCGCTGGGGGAAGGGGAAGGAAGCTTTGGTGGGTTGAGTCTGGCATGGGGCACCCCCTTTTCTTCACCACCAGTCAAGCTTTATCAGGCTGGTTCAGGTGTGATAGAGCTTTGCCATTCTCCTGGGTCCTTCCTGGCACCTGTGAGGGGAACTGGCCTGGTTCTGGAAAAGAGAGGGTGGGTGAGAAGGAGGTGAGCTTTGGACTTGCTTTAAAATATGGGGAATGCGTGGTTTGCCTGCAGTGTGGGTTCCCAGGGCACTTTTCCTTGGGACTTGGCCCTGCCAGTCCCTCTGCCTGTGGAGAATGGTGCACTTGCCCCAAGGCCAATGAAAGTTTAGGTCCTGGGTCAGTCAGAGGAATGGGGGTGCGGGCTGTGTTGGGCCTGAGCTCAAGGGCCTTGTCTTGCGGGGAGGTGGGGAGTGGAAGGGTGGGGATGGGGCCTGGGGATGTCCCAGGACGGGCCTAAGAAGGGCTCTGTAGCTGGAACTCTGCAGGCTGCTTTGCCAGTGTGGTTTGTGGCAAGCTGGAGAGCTGAGAGCTGGTTTTCTCTGGGGCTGTAACATAAGCCTGGGTGAGCAAGGCCTCCCTGCATTGGAGCAGGCCTGCACTGGCCTGGCATCTCCCCTTCCTGAAGGGCAGGGGAGACACAGAAGAGGCCCACTGACCAGCCCAGCCTCTGCACTCTGGCTGCTGGGAAACCACTGAGTGCTCCCCCTCTCAAAACACTTCCCCCTCTACTTCCTCCTTCCCCCCTGCAGGAGGGAGGGGCTAGGGGCAGGCCTAGTTCACACTCAAGCTGGTGACTGGCCAAAGGACCCTGAGGCCTCAGGTTTTCTGGGGCCTCTGAGCCAGTAAGACATTTGGAGGGTTGGTGCCCTCCTCCTCCCTAGGGGGGGAACTTAGCCAACTTCAGTCCCCCAGCCCCACCCAAGGTGGTGGCGTGTTTGGGGCGTGTCCACCAGCCAGTGCTGGCAGCTCTGTTAGTCAGCAGAGGCTGAACGCAGGGCTCTCCAGCCAGCTCCCTGGCCTGGGCGTTGCAGACTCTCCCAGGGCCAGCCCGGCCTGTGGCCTGGGAACCCGGGGGGTCAGCCTGGGAGAGGACAGGACAGGGTGGAGATGGAGAGGGGCCTCTGCGTCAGCTCCTGAGCAGGCCTCACCTTCCTGCTGGGCTTTCAGTGGAACTGCTGGGGTGCAGGGTTCCCAGAGTCCTTTGCCTTGCTCGACCCCTATTAGGAATCCCGGCTTTCCTCTCTGCCTGCTGCTTACCGTTCCAGTTTGTGCTGCTGCTGGTGGCAGGGAGGGCGGGGGGATTTGGGAGAAATGATTTCTAGCATGAGAAGGGGCAGAGAGGGAACAAATGTGTTTGTTGAATCGTCCCTGAGGAAAACAAAGGCCTTGGGACCTAGCCTGGGAGTCAAGAGTCCTGAGCCATTTCCTCAGGTGTGAAATGAAGCTGATATCCCTGTCCTGCCTGTGATGTGGGGGCCCTGTGAGGATCCAGGGGGGTGTGAATGTGTGTGGGAGGACACCTAGTGAGTACATGTTGGCAGGACAAGTACAGAGCATCCAGCCAGGCGTCAGGAGACTTGCTGTGTGACCCTCAACAAATCACTTTGCCTCTCTGAGCTGACTTTACCTCATCTGTGAAATGAAGGTACTGCCTGCCCTCTAGAAGGTGCTTGGTAAATGTCACTGAAGGCCTTCCCCAGAAGGAGTGCTCTGTCTGTGCCCCTCTGTTCTCCCGTGGTGACCTGTGAAGTCTTGTGGACTGGGCTCTTGCTCCTCATCTTCCCTGCTCATCGTGCAGTGCTGGGCCTGCAGCATCCTCTGACAGCTCCTGCTCTGCCTCCCCCTCCCTGCTTTCCCTCCCCCAGGCTGTGAGCTCCCCAGGGCAGGGATCAGGTCTGCCTTATTCATTCACTGCTGTGCCCCCAACACTTACCCCAGTGCCTGGCTGGATGTGGTTGGGTATTTGTGGTGTCTCAGGCAGAGCAGGGTGTCGCTGAGCACTTACTGGGATAGGGTCAGAGGATGGGTTAGGGTTGGAGGATAGGTGAAACTGGGGCCCAGGACCATCAGCCCCACTGAGACGCCCCTTGTGTTCTCTGTGCGTAGAGGAGCAGGAGCGGCTTCGCTTGGAGCGGGAACGGGAGCAAGAGCAGAAGAAGGCCAGTAGCCTGGCCAGATTGGCACATTCCCTGCCTGTGGAGGAACCCCGCATTGAGGCGCCACCCCTGCCTCTGTCCCCGCCGGCACCCCCTCCGGCACCCCCACCACCGATTGCCACCGCCACGCCACTGACTGTCATTCCTATTCCCGTAGTGACCAACTCCCCTCAGCCACTGCCCCCACCCCCACCGATGCCCCCTGCAGCCCAGCCTCTGCCCCTAGCACCTCGGCAGCCGGCCCTGGTCAGCACCCCTGGACTCAGCATTAAGGAGCCTGCCTCCCTGCCCACCAGGCCGCAGGTGCCCACCCCTGCTCCCCTCCTGCCAGACTCGAAGGCCACCATTCCATCCACTGGCAGCCCCAAGCCTTTGCAGCCCCTCCCCACATCCATCCTGACCATAGCACCACACCCTGGAGTCCAGCCTCAGCTGGCCCCCCAACAGCCACCCCCACCCACGCTTGGGACCCTGAAGTTGGCACCAGCTGAAGAAGTCAAATCCAGCGAGCAGAAGAAGAGGCCTGGGGGGTGAGTGAGGCAGAGTCGGGGCTGGGGGGATGGAGAGAACTGTCCACCCCTTGGGCTGTGTGTGCAAGAGAAGTACCCTCCCATGCTGGCCCTTCAGAGGCATGTCCTGCTGCCCAGAAGCACCTCCTATATTTGGACACATTCTCACTGTGCCCATCTCTGTCCCGGGAATGAATGGCCATCGCCCTCTGTTCTCAGGCTTCTATGTTCTCGGACTTCCTCCAAGCCTGAGGCTTATGGCATTTCCAGGCCTCTGGACAGAGTATTGGATTATGGGCCTCCTGGGTGAGGGGTGGGGTCAACCGGCTGTTTGCGAGGCCCAAGAGCCCTCTGTCTCCCTTGCGGTTGGCTGGGTGGGCTGGAGGGTTACAGGGCTTGTGGCTTATGAGCATAGATGTGCCCTCCAGTGCATGAACACAGCACTGCACAGAACGACCCCTCTGTTGCTGTTTTTATAGAGAGAGAATGTTGGGGACAAAAAGCCTGTGGCAATTTGTGGGGTGGCGGCGGGGGTCAGGAAGGCCTCCAAATTGGGCCCTCCTCCCTGAGCCTCCTGTCTGTCTGGGTTTCAGGATCGGAACCAGAGAAGTCCACAACAAATTGGAGAAGAACAGGTGTGTGTGGGTGCGTGTGTGACTCGGGCCCACCCCGCCTGCTCCCAGGACTCGCCCCACCCTTGGTCCCCCAAGCGCCCCTTGGGCCTTCCCTACCCGCTCCAGCCCCCGCCCCCCCGCCTCCGGCGCTGGCTGACCGGCCCTTGCTCCCTCTCCCCAGGAGGGCCCATCTGAAGGAATGCTTTGAGACCCTGAAGCGTAATATCCCCAACGTGGATGACAAGAAGACGTCTAATCTGAGCGTGCTGCGGACGGCGCTGCGGTACATCCAGGTATGGGGGAGGGAAGCAGCGGCCGGCGGTGGCGGCGCCAGCTTCCTCCCCACTTGGCCGCCCTCCTTCCCTCGCTGCGGCCCGGCCCCGCCCTGCCGCTCTCGCCGCTCCCCCGCCCGCCTCCACGCGGGCGCTGAGCACATGGCCCGGCTGACGTCAGCGGGGCTCCCTGCCCGGGAGGCGGCGGGCGGAAGGGCGCGCGTGCGCAGAGAAAAGCGCGGCGCTGCTCCCCTGCGTGCCTCCCCCGCCCGGCTGCTCAGCGCCGCAGCCTCGGCCTCCCTGGGACCCGGGAGGCGAGCGCTATAAACTCGCTTGGTGTAAAACCCCGAGCCCGGCCCCCGCTTTGCGCGTGCGAGTGCACCCGCGGCTGAGAAGGGCGTGGAGCGAGCACGGCGCCCCAGCCCGCCGTCAGTGCCTGGGCGGGAACTTCGGCCTGCCCGTCGCTAGTTGTGGGGGCAGTCTGGGCGTGGTCTCCGGCCACTGCGGCGCGCTTAGGCTCCCCACTTTTACCCCAGAAACATAAAGGCCCTTTTGGTGTGTTCATTGAGGTGCCACGACCCGAGTTTGGGGCTTGGGGGAATGCGGCGGTCTGGGTGACAAATACGCTGAGCCAAATCTTAAAAAAAATTACGGTTTCCTCCCAACTGGGTTAAAAAAGGGGGGACCTTTTTTAAGGGGCCCTCCTGGCCGTGTCCACCCCTTTTGGGCATTGGCTTCCCTCTGCAGTACTGGGGGTGGGGGCTGCCAGATAAGACAGTTGCCATGACGGCCCTGAGTTTCGGTTTCCCTGGAAACCGGCGTTGGGTTCCGCGGGCCGGGAAGGCTGTGGGGGATGGGGCGGGCCGCCACGCTCGGCTGCCGTGGAGACGGAGAGCCGTTGGGGAATGGGAGGGACTTCGGGATCCCTGCCCGCGCGGGGCGGGGGCAGGGTGAATCTCGGGGTCTCCTTGTTGACCCACTTGTGAAGCCTGGGGTGCTGGGCGGCGTCACGGTCCCTGGGGGAGGGGGCAGCGAAGGTCCGACCAGGCTAGGAGGCAACTACGGGATGCCACCCCTCCCCCGGTCTCGACTGCGGGGTCACAGCGCTGAGGTAACCGGAGCCTGACTTGATGGGGCGGGGGGCGGAGGCGCTGCTTCGCGACTGCTCCCAGCCGGCGACTCCCTCCGCTTTCCACCTCACGCGAACGCGCGCCCTTCCTCCCGCCCTCCTGGGCGAGGGGGAGGGGCTGGCACGCCTCCAGGCCACTTCCCGGCAGCCGGGAGGGGCGGGACCGAGCTCGCGGATTGGCTGGCCTGGCTGGGGGCGGGGCCCCTGAGCGTGCGGAGGGAGGGTGCGGCCGACGGGGAGTGACGCAGCAAAGCCGGGTCCGCGTGGGTGCGCCCGTGCTCCGGGAGGGGCGGGGCCTCGCTGGCGACCGGAATTGCCCTGGCACGGGGGGAAAGGAGGAGGTGCCCGGGAGGTTGTGAAAGGCCGGATGGCTTATTTCTGGGTGTTTTCTGCAGAACCTGGGCTTGGGTATAATTTACTGGTCTTTCAGTCATTCGATCTCTTAGCAAGTCACTGTCTACATGCTGTGACATTCTTGTGAATAATGAATTTCCTCTCCTGTGCTGTGATGCTGAATGGGAAAAAATAATGGTACCTTTGTCATAGGAATGTTAGGCGGGTTAGCTGAGATTGTTTTTATATGTAATTCGCAGCAGTCTTAATAGTAATTATTATCGAGTAATAGGAAGGATGGAATGGCACGTTCGTCTTTATAGATGCATCGATATGTACTTGGGGAGGGGCGCCTTGCCTAACGTGTAGATTTGAAAAGAATTCAGAAATACTCAGTGGGAGCAGCTGAATGAAGCTTCTTAGGAGCTGGGCCTGGGTTAAGTAGGTTAAGTAGGAAGTGGAGTGGATCCCAGGCTGTCCATAAGGGATACTTGTTCTGGTACTGTTAATAGAAGCAGGAACAGCAGAAAACTCACAAGACTTTCTGTAAATGCTCAACTTCATTCATTCATTTATTCATTCAGATACCTTTAGCCAGGTCCTGTGTCTGCTTCTGAAGATACAGTGGAGAGGAAAAAAAAAAATACGGGTCTCTGTCCTTGGAGGTTTGGTCTTGTGACAGAGTGTAAACAAGGAGACATATAGAAGACTGCCAGGAGGGCATAATAGGGACAGGTGTGGCAGGATTTGTTCTGGGAAGGCAGGGAAGTCAATGCTGAGGAAAGGACATTTGAGCTGAGATCTGCAGGGTAAGTCAGGGTGAAGTAGGCAAAGTAGGGGGCAGAGAGCCCAGCACAGGCCAAAGTTTCTCCACTGCGGGGAGTAGGATGTGTTTTTGGAAGCAAAAAGTAAAGCTGCATGGTGGCACACCCCTGTAGTCTCAGCTACTTAGGAGGTTAGGGTGGGAGGAATGCTCGAGCCCAGGAGTTTGAGGCCAGCATGGACAACATAGACCCCATCTGAAAAATAAAAATACAAAAGATAAAAAAAAAAGTTGGTTACGGTGGTTGCCATGCAGAGATGGGGGACAGCAGGCACAAGAGAAGAGTCAAAACTTGGTCCTGGAGAGGCCAGTGGGACAGTGTGGACTGAGGGCTTTCATTGTATACTGAGAGCAGGCAGCCATGGGAAAGGTGGTAGCCCCCAGCCAGACTCTAGAGTGGCCTGGAGGTGGTAAAGGATTTGAAGAAAGCCACAGTGAAGTTGACAGAGACAGGAAGAGGAGTAGATAGGTACCAAACCATACATCCAGGTAGTCACAGAAAGGAAATGGGTTTCAAATGAAGCGGTTGTGGACTAAAGTTAGAACCTGGGGACACCGCAGGGGCCCTAGGCCTGTGGAGAACTGGATTAGGTGAGAAGAGGAAGTTTTGACCATGACACTCCCTGGCCCCAAAGTCTAGCCACCCCAAAAGTGGGTAGAGTTCAGGATGGCCGCTTCCATCCCCCAGCAGTCAAATGAGGGCTGACTCACCATGGGCCCGTTGTTGATGTGGCCCCATTTGATGTCACATCCAGCCTTGGCCTCTGAGGGGTAGAGCCAGGTGAGAAGCCAACAGGGGCGTGGGAGGTGTGTATGTGAGGGGGAGAGGAGGTCTTTCGTACTGTCTTTCTAACAGAAAATGGGGTCGGGTCAAGAGCTCATGGGGGCACGGAAAAGACTTTTGGAGTAGAAGGGAGCTGAGAAATGGGACACATGCTGGCCTTTCAGAGCTGCTAGTAGGCTTTGTGCAAAGGGAAACTGGAGTCCCTTAGGGGAGCAGTGCCATAGTGTGGAAGACATGGTACCTCTTCCTATGCCAGGGGTCAACTCCTAAGAGGTAGAAGATTGCCAGTGAGCCTGAAAGTGGTGCCGTGAATAAGGGAGCTCCCTCCTGATGTTCTCAGTGAAGGGCGTGATATCATTGCCATGGAAGGAGGGCCAACCCGGAACCTTAGCGAAGGGCTGCAGCCTCTCCGCGATTGCTTAGTTGGAGTCAGTGGGTGCTTCTGAACACCCCAAGAGCCATTTTTCATCAATTAGTTTAGCTCAGGCATAGGTATAGAAAAAGGGGGATGTTCAGCAGCCTGGGAAGTCTAAGGGCTGTGGGCAGGGTGGTTGGGAAGAGAGGTGGGGTACAGTGTATAAATAGAGCATTATTGAGAGGCAGCACATGTGGGCACACTGGGGTATAGCCCAGGAGGTCGGAGAGCAGGTGCGGAGCCAGCAGGTGCTGGGGAGGAGATGGAGGCAAGTTGTGGAGATGAAACAGGGAGGGGTGGGGTCACAAAGTCTAGTGGGTCATTCTCCAAGAATGTTGAAGTTACCAAGGAGATAAGCATGTGGTGAGATAGAAGCAAGTGTAGGATTGTTTGGGGGTTTTGGGGGGAAGGGTTCCAAGGAGGTAGCTTGTGGCACTGGTGACTGAACAGAGAGTATGAATGGTGGGGTGGGTGGCCTTGGGTCTGACCAGGGAAGTAGAGAAGCTGCAGGGAGTGAGGCAAGAGGCAGCAAGGCCCCTTGGGAGAGAGTTGATGTGAGGGCTGGGGAAGGGCCCCCATGCTTGGGGAGAGCTGACCTGGATCTGTGTTTGCCCTCAACAGTGCCTGCCTAAGAGCCCACGTTGCCCGGGATGCTGGGCCCCACTGGGCAGAGGCATGGATCAGGATGCAGGCGTGGTCTCCAACAGCCTTGTCAGGCTGAGCCCCTGGTGGCTGCAGACTTGTCCCTGTGGGTTGGCTCATGTACAGAGATGTTTTGAGGTACCGTGGGCCCTGAGGCTGCTGCTAAGCGTGTGTTGCTGTCCCTTACTCTGTCCCCCAGTCCCTGAAGAGGAAGGAGAAGGAATATGAGCATGAGATGGAGCGGCTGGCTCGCGAGAAGATTGCCACGCAGCAGCGGCTGGCAGAGCTCAAGCACGAGCTGAGCCAGTGGATGGACGTGCTGGAGATCGACCGCGTGCTCCGGCAGACGGGCCAGCCTGAGGACGACCAGGCCTCCACCTCGACCGCCTCTGGTGAGCCCTGGCCCCTATGCTGGCCACAGCACCCTCAAATGTTGCACCCTGCACCTCAAATTCCAGCCTCCCTGGCCAGGCTTTTGCCCACTGGAAAAGATGCCCCTTGCCCCAGCCCTGTCGTATCCCCGGGCCCCCACAGGCATCCACGTGTCCAACCACTTGTTTCCCAAGCTCTTCTGACCTGCTCCCTGCCCCCTGTTCCCCCACAGAGGGTGAGGACAACATAGACGAGGATATGGAGGAGGACCGGGCAGGCCTAGGCCCACCTAAGCTGAGCCATCGTCCCCAACCGGAGCTGCTGAAGTCCACCCTGCCACCCCCCAGCACCGCCCCCGCGCCTCTGCCTCCACACCCCCAGCCCCACCCAGTGGCCCTGTCTCCTGCCCACCTCCCTGCGCAGCAGCAGCCGCCACAGCAGAAGACCCCTCTGCCAGCTCCTCCTCCCCCACCGGCTGCCCCTGCCCAGACGCTGGTGCCAGCTCCAGCCCATTTGGTGGCCACGGCTGGGGGCGGCTCCACAGTCATTGCCCACACGGCCACTACCCACGCCTCAGTCATCCAGACTGTGAACCACGTTCTGCAGGGGCCGGGTGGCAAGCACATCGCCCACATAGCCCCCTCGGCCCCCAGCCCTGCTGTGCAGCTGGCACCTGCCACACCCCCCATTGGCCACATCACAGTGCACCCTGCCACCCTCAACCATGTGGCCCACCTGGGCTCCCAGCTGCCCTTGTACCCACAGCCTGTGGCGGTGAGCCAGCCTGTGGCGGTGAGCCACATCGCCCACACCCTCTCGCACCAGCAAGTGAATGGCACAGCTGGGCTGGGGCCCCCAGCCACCGTCATGGCAAAGCCAGCTGTTGGGGCTCAGGTGGTCCACCACCCCCAGCTGGTGGGCCAGACAGTGCTCAACCCTGTGACCATGGTCACCATGCCCTCCTTCCCAGTCAGCACACTCAAGCTGGCTTGAGGATGAGGCCACTCAGAGGCCCCCAGTGGGGGCAGGGAGGGGGACCTATCCCCCACTGTCCCACCCACCAGCTCCACACATTCCAGCCAGGTCCAGGCCCGCCCCCCCACACCCACCCCCAGGCCTCCTAGGGGAAGGGGGTGCAGAGACTCTGAGCCAGGGGAGGGAGGGGCCGTCCCGGGGAGTTGGGCACAGGGCAGGGGCTTACCCTGCTGCACTAGGACTTGATAAAGTGACTGATGAGAGATACTCTGAACGTGCCGCCTGTCCGGCCTGGTGCCCACTCCAATGCCGTTCCTGCTTCCCCACCCTGTCCTCTGAAATCAGTGCGATGTGACTGTCATGTTCTCTGACTTCTTCCCTCCCCTGCCCGCCTCCCGTGCTGCTGCTGCTGCTGCTGCTATTGCTATTGCTGTCTGGTGAGGTGGCCGAGTGCCAGGGCCTCCCTACCAGAGCTTCAGTGTTCTCTTCCCAGGCCTTTGGAGGGGAAATGGGGAAAGCAGAACTGAAGCCACTTGGCCCAGAAAGCTGGGGACGGGGGTGGCGAGGGGCCTTGCTCTGAGCACAGGTGACAAATCCTAGGAAGTGGCTGGTCTGGAGTCCCATCCAGACAGGTGGGTGTCCCAACCTGGGGCTCTCTGACCTAGTTTCAGTCACTGTGATTCGTTACAGTAACTTTTTAATGATTCTGTACCAACAGTAAACCAAACCCAAGCTGTTGCCAAGCTTCCTGAACACCCCCCTCCACCCCCTGCCACTGGGCTCTTGACCTCAGGAAGGCAGGCTGGGGGTAGGGAAGGAGGGGCTTGGCGGTCCGCCCTTCCGCCTGTCCCCTGCAGTGTGTGTCTGCCCTGGGAGGAGAGCTGCTCTGGACTTCTGTCCTTGTCCTTGGCTCTTCATTTCAAGAAGGCAGCAAGGAGGGACGCTTTCCACTCCCCGCTTCCCTGACCTCTGCTCGGTGCTGTGCACTGCCCTGAGGGATAGGTGGGCCTGGGTGTCTATGGGTTTGAGTGTCCCTTGCAGCTTGGGAGACAGGCCACCATCTGGTCTTGGGTCCAGGAGGCTGGAAGCCACATTGCTGAGACATCAGGGAGTTAAAATCCAGAGGTTCGGCCAAAGCCCTAAACCCTTCCCCAAATAAGCCCTGGAGACCTACACAGAGCAGGGCCAGAGCTGGATCATCACTGACTGCGGAGGAAGCTGCTGCCTGTGCTCCAGCTTCTCTGCCTGTCATCTCTGTTCCTGAACATTTCCCTTTCTCCAGCGGGCAATTTTGAGTGTGCCCTCCCTGAGGGACTGTTGTGCACTGCCACCTTTCTCTGAGAAAAGGTCCTTAGTTGGACCAGGGACAGAGCTGAGCTTGGGGTGGGGAGGAGTAAAGGGGTCCTGTGTTAGGGGTGCTGTTTCCCTGCTCTGCCTTGGCAGACTGCTTTGGCTTCTCTTCGTATGTGGGTATTTATTAGAAGGGGCCTTGTGTCAGACACACTTGGCTCTCCACCTGGGCACACACCAGTGGCCTTTCGGTGTGGGAGGAGTGTCTGTAGGTGTGGAGTTCGCCTCGGCAGCTGGGGCAGGGTCCTGGGCAGGTGAGGGGCCAGAGGGGAGAGTTCAGGATTCTCTGGAGTGCCCTGCCAGGCACGGAGGAGGCCAGCACAAGTCTTGAATAGATTCTCCCTTGAAATAAAGACTCCGTAGTCGCCTAAGAACTCCCTTTTTGTTCCTTCCTGGTCCTGGAGACCTCCAGGGGACTTTCCTATTTGTCTCTCCTGGGGGTGGGAAAAGGGACAGACAGGGACCAGGTCTCCGCCCTCAGAGGCCTGCAGGAGGGAGCCCTGCGCCCGCCAGCACAGCAACCCCACCTCCTGAGCTTGCTGCCTTCCTGCAGCTGCAGCCGCCTCCACCCCGCACCCTGGCTCTTGGGGGAGCCAGTTTCACTGTTGCCATTGTAACAACAATGGAAAGAACAGAGGGAGAGTCCAGGGCAGGCCTGACACACCAGGACAGTCGGAGCAGCTTTGGCGACCTCGCCCCTCCCTCAGCCCGTCCACCTCTCCCTGCATCCTGAGGCCAGTCGCCCCCCCGGGCCTGCACAGATACCTCATCATCTACCCACCGCCCCCCAGCAGCGGGGGCCTCCAAATCTAGTGCCGAATGACTATGTCCAGATTGGTGACGATGGGTGTTGCTATTGTTTCGTTGTCGTTTGTGAATGCTGTGACGCTGTGTGCCCAAGTGGGCAGCCACCACCCAGCCCTTCCTTGGGCGTCTGTCCCCCCCCCCCAGAGCTGTCAGGACTACATCTGTCCTCACCCTGTGGGACCGCCTGCCCCTGCCCTTCCAGCCTGGGACACACACACACACATACACTCTTCTTACCTCTCATGCGTGTTTTACTTTTTGATGTTCAGAGTGGCTCACTGGCTGGGAGTCTTTACCTCGGGGAGAGGGGGAGATTGGTTCCTTGGGGGAGCCAAAGAAGGGCAGGGAATGCCTGGAGGGTAACTAGGGGTCATCACAACCCCTGCTGTCCCTGCTCTCTCCAAGAATAGCTTCTCCCCCCATCCCAGGGTCCCACCCCCAACCCCTAAAGAGGTGGCCCTTGTTTACAGTGAGGACTCAGTCACTGTGTCTCCGTTTCCTGAAATATAAACTGTAGCGACCCCAGACTGTAGAGATTTTTATGTGTTTGGATACATCTGCTGTGTGGGGGGAAAAAAAAACTACAAAAACCCTAATTTTGTACATATTGTATTTTTACTATTGAACTGTATTCTAGTGGCTGTTCATGTTCCAAGACTTTAGGTATTGAGACATGAATACTATCTATGTAATAAGCACTTGCCTGGAATAAAATATAAAACCGAAATAAACCTGCACTGAAACCTGAGCTGGAGCTGCCAGCCTGCAGCATCTGGGTCATTTTATTGCAAAGGAAGGCAGAGGCCTGCAGGGGAGGTGTCCAGCGAGCAGTGGCAAGGGATCACTTGTCCTTACCTATTGCTGGGGGCAACATCCATGCTGGTCAGCTTTAGAGAAAGATCTGGGACCTTCCAGTTCTGATCCTGATGCGTCAACAAGCTATGAAACTGCAGTTCTGGTCTTCCTTATACTTTTGCAAAGCTTTATATTTTCTCAAACCATTTTGACAAACATTATCTTGCTTCATCGTTTAACAGCCCAATGAAGTAAATAAACCAAGAACTAGCCCTGTTTTGGCAGATAAAGAAACAGGTTTGAGGTGGCCAGGTGACTTGTTATGGTCACGTAGCTAGCTAGCCTGGTACCTTGGAACTACAGTCAGACCTCTCAGTACAGAGTTCCTCCCCTAGCATTTGCCACCCTTTGTCCCTAAGCCAATCCTAGAGTCAGGGATCCATTAAAAAATAGTAGAAGGGCGCCAAGCATGATGGTGCGTGCCTGTAGTCCCAGCTACTCGGGAGGATTGCGCGAGCCCAGGAGTTCAAGACCAACTTGAACAACGCAGCAAGACCGTGTTTCAAAACAGACCAAAAAACAAAACAACTCCACACATACAAAAAAAGTAGAGGGGAATTGCCCCAAGATCTGGGCACAGGGCACGAGAGGCTTCCTAAGAAGCTGCTTCTGAGGTTGTGACAGGGAAAGGAATTAGGAGAAGAGGTTGGAGATCAGGGGCCAAAGAACACCGAAAGCCACAGTCTTAATGTTCTCAGCTCTGCCTACAAACGGCCTGGAAGACCCTTTTTCCCGTCTTCTCTCCCCACAACCCTTTGGCAGCTGTCTTGGGACTAAGTTCGGGCAGTGAGGTCCAGGGCAGTTAGCTGGGCTGAGCTGTAGATCAGGTTGGTCCAGGCTGCCTGGTCTCAGCATATCTATTCCCTGGTGGCACCTGACTCTCAATCTCAGCGGTGGGAATTGACTCTGCTCCCTCCTGGGGTGGATGGGGAGAGGACTTACCCTTGAGGAAAGGAGTGGTGGCCACAAATGTCTTGGGGTCCTGTCTTCTGAAAGAAGTGCTCACCTCAAGAAAGTTCAGACCCGGTCCTCCCCACTGCCCCACAATTGCACCAGCCTTTTCACTTGTGAGGAGTGGGCTCCCTCTGCTGGTAGCTCAGGGAAGAGCTGGGTCATTTCCACTGGCCCCACAGCACCACTTTAGGGAAGGGGTTAGGTTAGATTTAACCCTTCCTGGGTGCCCACTCCGTGCCAGGCACTACGCCCAGCACTGGGATACAGATGAAGACTCTGCTCTGGCAGTCGTGACTCAGTATCATCTGAGGGCTGTCGCTAAATCTTAAGCATAAGCAGAAGCTGTACTCAAAGGACAGTCCCTCCATCTCAGCTGGAGCCTGTAAGAGAGGGACCTGTGGTCAGGGTAATGAAAAACAAAATCTCAAGTATGATTCCAGTTGCTTCCATACCAGCTCCTGCTTTCCAGGGGTGAGGGTTCCCAGAAATGGGGTTTCTCGCTCTACTTTCAAGACTGCCCCTGCCTCAGCAGACCCATCATTTTGGCTGTGGGGTTCCCTCTGGTCCTAGAATCCCAGCCTCATGGTCTGGGAGAGTGGGGAGGGATGGGAGTGTGTGAAGAAACTGAGTCACTCCCAAGCTAGTTTATCCCTGGGCCTTTGGTGAATTTCTTTTAGGTGGTCACAGGAGAGGAAAAAAATTTTTTTTTTTTTTTTGATACAGGGTGTGACTCTGTCACCCAGACTGGAGTGCAGTGACACAATCTTAGCTCACTGCAACCTCCAACTCCTGGCCTCAAGCAGTCCTCCTGCCTTAGCCTCCCAACTTGTTGGGATTACAGGCATGAGCCACACCTGGCAGGAGAGGGAATTCTGATTCCTCCAGGCAACACAATCAGCTGGGGTGGCTGGGGGGGGTGCAGGGAGTGGTCCCCAGAGGGGCTTATCAAGTTCCCTGGCCCCAGAGCTCCCCATGTCAATGGGTTTCTCTGCCTGGGCAGCTCTGGCTACTAGTCTGCATTCTGTCCCAAAAACTGGGTTCAACCTGCTAGGCCCATAGGACAGGGATATTTCAGCTCTGAGTGAGTTGACTACAGGCCCTAATGTTCAGAAAGCCAGTATCCTCTAGAACCAGAAAATATGTTGGGTGACTGGAGTCCTCTACCTGGAGCCATCGATGATGGGGCCAGTGGCACTCTGGGGTTGGGGAAAGGCAGGAAAAGAGGTAGAGGCCTGTTATAGTTGGGGACTTTTCCAAGCCTCAGCAGGGTCGAAACCCTCCTGACGCTTTCCCCCAGGCCTCAGCCTGACCCAGGCATCTCAAAGACAGTACTCAGTGGCTGGGAGCCAGAGCATAGGGGGAGAGCCCTTCCCCACTGGCTGGAGGGGCTTGGGAGGCTCTTATGGGTTCCTACTGATGACCAGCTCCTGGCTCGCTGCTGCCTGGTCAGGAAGCAGGCAGGGGGAAAGGGTGGGACAGGCCTGCTCTCATGCAGGGGCTGGAGGAGCCACTGGTCAGTCTTGAGATGGGAAGGTGACTTGGGTGTGATCCCCCCAGGGCGCTGACTGCCTGACCAGCCCACAGCCCTCTCTAGGAGGGCTCTTTTGCAGCCCTTGCCTTCGGGGCCAGCCCTCCCCACTGCTTGATTGCGGTGCTTACAGAATTCCCCAGTGCAGTCTCTCGATGTCCAGCCAACCCCACAAGCAGCCCCCAGAGCCTCAAGTGTTGCCAAATGCTGTTTATTGGTCTGTTACACTGAAGAGTATAGTTTCTGAGCCAAAAAACATACACACTCTGCTCCTCACAAGACCACTGAGTCACTAAGGCAGGCACACAATAGCCACCCGTGCTTGGTGGAGGCCAAGGACTCATGACAACAGGGGTGGGCTGGCCCCCAAATAGGCCGTGCGGTGCCCAGGGGCAGGGGTGGGCTGCGAAGGCTGTGCTGGACGCAGAAGGGCTGCTGGGCCCTTTCTTGTGTTTCTCAAATGCAGGAAGTCCGCCAGACCTTGGTGACTGCTAGACAAGCCTCAGCCCAGGCATGGCCTCCAGGTCCCAGGGCAAGGCCTCGCCTGCATGTGCTGGGGTGGAGGGGAAGGGGGAATGACAGAGCAAGCAGCATGCCTAGGCCTCAGGAGCTATGCCCTTCCTGGCACCCCTGTGAGTGCGGCTCCTCCAAGGGGTTCCTAGGCCTCTTGGCATCCCAAGCAGCATGGGGAAGGCAGAGCTAGGCTTGCTTCCCACCAGGGACAGACAGGAGACCCAGGCACGGCCTGTCTCCTGTAGCCCCAGGGACTCAGCAGATGCCTGGGACAGGTGATGGGCTGCCCTGAAGCTCTGAGGCCTGTCCCTGAGAGGAGGCTGTGACGGAAGTGCTTCCCCCCAGAACTGCTCTGGGATTCCTCTCCAGAGCAACTGCTCCCACTGCATTCCAGATCATCCAACTGGCAAGAGTGTCCTTACACGGAGTTTCCAGGGAAGCATCTGATGCATGAAGCGAGGGCAGGGTGGCAAGAGTGAGACTGTACAGACGCATGTGGATGCACTGTACAGGGCGGGGAGTGGCAGTGGCAGTGCTGTGAGGTGGGCGGCTCCCACCCAGGGCCCACATCTTCTGACTGCCCAGAATCTCAGGGGAGGGCCTAGAAGGCACCCAGGTCTACACATGCCTGAAGTGGCAGCTGTTCTGGCTGCCCTGGCTGGGGCTGGTGCGCACACGATGCGCTGGGACTGCAAAGGGGCTCTCAGAAGGGCTAGAGCACAGCCCTTTCCCCACGCAACCCTTGCTAGGTAGGGCTCAGGCCACTATAGCCCCTCTAACTTCACAGGGCCCCAGGCTGACTCACGGGGAACAGGCCAGGTTGAGGCTGCAGGTGGCAGTGGGGCTATTCCCAGATATTTGAGAGGGGAGCAGAGTAGGCGTTCCCCAGGGCAGCTACTCCGAGGCCGACCTCTCCCGTCCCTGCCCTGGTTTGAGGGCACCCTGGCCCATGACTTGCCCTACAGGGCCAGCATTGCCCGGAGTCAGATCACAATCACTTTGTTAGGAACACGGTTGGGCAGCAGAGTCAGCTGCGGGTTGGGGCAGTCTGGGCTGTGGCACCCCTGCCCCTCTCCCTGCTGGAGCCCAGGGGCCTGGTGCCCAGGCTCTACACAACTGCTGCCTCCCGGCCGCAGCTCTCACTTGTTCTCAATGAGCATCTGCACCTTGTGGACGAGGTCCCGGGCAATCCGCAGGATCTCCTGGGCATTGTGACGCTCAGCCCTTTCTGGGGGAAACATGGATAATTGTGGGAAGGCCCAGAGAGAGGGTAGCAGGCTGGGAGGAGCACTGTTGCTGGCTACTCTGCTCCCTTTCTACCTGCTGGATTCTTTTTTTTTTTTTTTTTAAGACACAGGGTCTCACTATGTCACCCAGTCTGGTCTTGAACTCCTGGCCTCAAAAGATCCTCCCACTTTGGCCTCCCGAAGTGCTGGGATTACAAGTGTGAGCCACTGTGCCTGGTCCTGCTGGATTCTTGACATCCTGCCTATGGGGAAGGGACCCCAGAATTCCAGAGAATCCTCTAACTTTGCCCAGGCCAGAGGTGGAGGCCCCCACATCCCTGCTGAGGGCAGCCAGGATGGCTAGACCAGCTCATACCATTGAAAAACTTGATGATGTCAGTGAAGTCCATGTTGTTGTCGCGGATAATCTCTCGGTAGGCCTCCACCAGGGCAAGGGCGATGAACAGGACAAAGTGCTCTGATGAGATGTGCCTGGCCGCCCAGATCACCTCCCACACAGCAAACACATCCTCGTACAGCAGCTCTGGGGACAGTAAGGAGCTGGTGCTCACCAGTCCCAGCCACGTGGTTGGGGCTAAGGCTGGGCCTGGCTGGCCGTGGGCCTTCAGGTGGAGCCAGGTGGGGAGTCAGAGCACCAGGGGCCAAGATCATGGGATTCACCCCATTACACACGACCTGGTTCAAGAATGGCAGTTCTGTACCCAAGACCCCACTCTTCTCTTAAATAATTTCTGCACACTGGGTTCCTGCAGACTCCATATTTGTACTTCATTTTACCAGAGCAACTCACCTTTTTTTTTTTTTTAAAGAGGATCTTGCTCCATCACCCAGGCTGGAATGCAGTGGCACAATCATAGCTCACTGCAGCCTTGAACTCCTGGGCTCAAGCAATCCTTACACCTCAGCTTCTCAAGTAGCTGGGACTATAGGCACGTACCGTCATGCCTGGCTAATTTTTTTCATCTTTTTTAGAGATGGGGTCTTGCTATGTTGCCCAAGCTGGTCTCAAACTGCTGGGCTCAAGTGATCCTCCCACCTCAGTCTCCCAAGTAGCTGGGATTACAGGTGCAAGCCACTGCACTGGGCTCAACTCTACTTTTATAGGCCTTGCATCTTGGTGCTCAAGGAAGCTTTGGCTTGAAAAAAGTTCTGAAAACCATTACCTGCCTATTAGAGTGGTGACTGCCAATCCTGGACTGCACTTTGGAATCAGCTAGGGAGCTTTTAAGAACTCAAACACCCAGGCAGCTATACTTAGTAAGTCTGAGCTAGGTGGGGCTCAGGGTATTGGTAGATTTTTAAAGCTCTCCAGGTAGTTCCGAAGTATAGTTAGGATTGAGAACCACTGGCTTTGGGGAAGAGGGATCTCCCGCTGCCCCTGACCCTAGCCCCAAGATCCAACCCACTTCTTACCTCTCTTAAAATCCAGCAGGAACCAGCGGTAACAGAAGTAGAAGTGGGTGTAGTCTCCATTCTGATGCATCAGTTCAAACAGCTCTGAGTCCAGGATCTTATGTGGGTGGGGAAAGGAAGAAGAGACTGAACCCTGAACTGCTGCTGCCTCTCTGACACTCCATGCCACTCTCACCCTCCATGCCCAGGGAAGCATGGGCCCCCCAGATCTGGCCATTGGCCTCTCTGCAGTGCTATGCCTGGTGCCTAGCAGTGCACAATCTCCCCGTCAGGTCTCCTTGGGTGGGGGTTGTACTCTGTACCCCACCCGTCTCTCTGGGCTATATTCTTTTCAGAGTTATACCATTTTCTGAGTATTCAATTTCATCATCAATCCCCGCTATTCTCCAGAATTTTCATGGGAACAAGCATTCACACACACATACTCCTCAATTTGTAACATTGAAAACAATGCTTTTTAAAATGAAAGAAACTAAGCCTATATGTAAAGGACATTTTTGGAAAGCTCCCTGGCCTCCCTGTGGACAAGGACAAACCCAGCACTGCCTGGTCATGTACCCATGGGCAGCTTACCTGGATGAGGGAGCGCATGTTGGCAAAGTGGGTGTCCATGGCACCCCCATTGGGGAAGTTCTGGCTCATCCTCTGCATGAGGTGGCTGAAGCAGCTGTAGGCCAGCTGATCTGAGGGGGAGACAGGAGTGAAGCCAGCAGGGCAAGAGACCCCAGAGGGCTAGGATGGCTCACATCCTTCCCTTCCAGACCTACCATCTTCTGTTCCTTTCTCCAGCTAATGTCAGCCCAATCCCAACACCACTTTAGGAATCCCCCTCATTTCCTCACCATCGTCGAGGATGACCAGGAGAGGTGCCAGCAGGTCACACATGCCCTGCACGTAGCCCACGTCCAAGTGCTCCCACACGTAGCTGAAATGCCAGGAACAGAGTCACTGTGGCTATGCTCCATCTTCCCTCCCCGATCCCCAGGGAGATGGCCCTAGAGCAGCTTGCCACCCACAAGTCAGCCTTTCCATGACCCTGAAGCACTTACTGTGCATCCCACACTGGGAGACAGTAGGGAACAACCCATGGCCCCTATCCCCAAGGCACTTGAAAGAAACGTGAGGCCAGCACAGCTTGGGATGTGGGACAGAGGAGGGAAGTCAGGTAAGGCTTCCTGAGGAAGCAGCTGAAGATCCCAAAGACCTCTAAGAACGAAGAGGGGTGGAGTGAGGGGTGTTGCAGGGAAAAAGTTCCAGACACAGGGAGCCAAGTGTGATTCAGGTACAGGAGAGAGGAGCAGGATTCCTTCCAGACCTAACTTTTTACAAAGCAGCCGGTGGCAGTCAGGGTGTGGGACAGGGTCCCCACCTCCCACCCTGAGCCCTGCCCCACAATGGCACCTGCACATGATGTCTCTGAGCCTCTCGAGGTTAGAGGGAGTGAAGTACCAGTAGTTGCGGTCACATCTCTGCACATCCTTGTCTATGCGGTGCAGATTTAAGGCCACAGTGTCCAGTAATTCTATCTGGAAATGTAGAGGGCTGTCAGGGATGAGACTGGCCAGCCCCTCCCAGGTTGGGGGCAGGAGGTGGTGCCCAACAAAGAAATGCTGCAATTCAGGGAACCCAGGGAACCCCGAGAACAGAGTCCTCTGGGAACGTTGAGAGATTGGCTTAGTGCTCCCCCCATGTTCTACTCTACCAGCCCGTCCCCAAGCTTTGGGATGTCAGGAAGGCCTCTGGGGCCAGCTGGGAACAATGCCTGAAGAACGTCCACATACAGTGTAGGCAGCAGCACACACAGCTGCAAGCTCCTCTCCTGCCTCCAGCTCTCTGGTCTGAGAAGCCTTCTCCTGGCTGGGATCTTGGGGCTCGGAGAAAGTGTGGGCTGCAGGGACTGACTCATGGGACCCTTCCTCCCCACCGCCATCCTCCTCTTCGAAGCCCACATTCTGCCCCTCATCTAGGCTCGACTGGATGCCCGAGGCCACGGAGTAATTGCGAGAGGACGGCAGTCCTGAGTCTGGAGAGTCGAACTCCACTGACTGCTGCTGCTCCACCATGGCAGTGCCCTGAATCCCGGCTCCTGGCTCCTGCTCGGGCTTTGGTCTGGAATCTTCAGGGCCCTGGGGCCCAGGGGGCTCCAGATCATCCACGGAGATAAATACCTGGTAGGAGTGAAGAGACAGTAGCTCCCACCTGCACTCCAGGAACTTCCCACAGCCCCTGCCTCCTCCCTGGGTTGGAATGGAGCTGGAATGGAGAATTCTCTTCACTCCCCTACTCCCACCGTGGCCTCCACCACTGCCACCAGTGGGTACCAAGCCAGCTTCTGACCCAGCCAACGGGGCAGAGAAATCAGGTTCTCGGCAAACATGAAGATGCCGTCTTCGGCCCTAGCCAGTCTCTGCTTGTATGAAGCACTCTAGGGCTTCCAGTGGTTGCTGCAGAGAAGGGATACCACAGGCCTGCATACCTGGTGGAAAGTTTGAGTTAAGTCTCATTCTACAAATGCCTGAAGTCACGAGACCAGGAGAGTGTCCTCAGTGTTTTGGTGTAGCTGCTGGGGCATCCTGGTTGGAAAGCAGGCCAGAGGTTTTAGGAAAAACAAGTTTCCCCTTATTTTCACTACTGAATGTTCAGGACAAGATAGAAAGTTCTGTAGCAAGTACCTAGTCAGTTACATTAGCCCTCAGGCAAGGTGAGGAGAAATAAGAAGTAAAAGGAAACATATTCTGACTGGAAACAGTGAACCCATCACAGGTAAAATAAGAGACATACACAGACTGATTTTGTTCATTCTTTTTCTATTTGGACTTCGTAGGGAAGGGAATGCTAAAGGTAGTTTTCACTTTAGGCAAGAAGCATGAAGTATTGGGTAAGGCCACAATTCTCAGGCAATCAAGAGCCTCAGAGCACTGCCAACAAGGGAGGCTGCTGCTGCCTGTGAGCTGAGCAGCTGGGCACCGTACAGACTCAGGTTTCCCCAACACCCAAAGCCAGAGAGAAGGAGAGTATGTTCATGAATAGGGGATTAAGAACAAAGCACAGGCCAGCACAGTGGCTCACGCCTGTAATCCTAGCACTCTGGGAGGCCGAGGCAGGCGGATTGTTTGAGCTCAGGAGTTCGAGACCAGCCTGAGCAAGAGCGAGATCCCGTCTCTACCAAAAATAGAAAGAAATTAATTGGACAGCTAAAAATATATAGAA
>CAUYSK010030698.1:0-10513 GCA_963575035.1 Avahi laniger
TAATTGGACAGCTAAAAATATATCTAGAAAAAAAATTAGCCGGGCATGGTGGCTCATGCCTATAGTCCCAGCTACCTGGGAGGCTGAGACAGTAGGATTGCCTGAGCCCAGGAGTTTGAGGTTGCTGTGAGCTAGGCTGACGCCATGGCACTCGCTCCAGGCAAGAGAGTGAGACTCTGTCCCAAAAAAAAAAGAACTCCCACAACTCAACAACAACAAAAATCTAACAGCCAGATTAAAAATTGGCAAAGGCCTTGAATAAACATTTTACCAAAGAAAATATATGAACTGCTAGCAAATATATGAAAAGATACTCAACATCACAAAACATCAGGGAAATGCAAATCCAAACCACAATGACATATCATTTCACACTCATCAGAATGGCTACTTTCAAAAGAACCAGAAAACAACAAATGTTGGCAAGAATGTGGAGAAACTGGAACCTTGATACACTGTTGGTAGGCATGCAAAATGGTTCAGTCACTATGAAAAACAGTATGAAGTTTGCACAAAAATTAAAAATAGAAGTACCATGTTATCCAGCAATCTCATTTTTAGGTAGGTGTCCAAAAGAATTAAAAACAGAATCTCGAAGAGATATTTGCACACCCATGTTTATCGAAGCGTTCTTGATAATTGCCAACAGGCGGAAGCAGCCCAAATGTCCGTTGACGGATGGATAAAGAAAATGTGGTATGTACATACAATGAAATATTCTGCCTTTAAAAAGAAGGAAATCCTGTTACATGCTGTATGTTAGACAGATGAAACTTGAAGACATTATGCTAAGTAAAATAAGACAGTCTAAAAAAGACAAATACTGTATGACTTCACTTATATGACATTTGTGAAGTCGTCAAACTCGTGGACACAGAAAGTAGAATGGTGGTTGCCAGGGGCTGAAAGGAGAAGGAAGTGGGGAGATGTTGTTTAACGGATGTTTAACGGGTGTAAGGTTTCAGTTTTGCAAAATGAAAAAGTTCTGGAGATCTGTTGCACAACAATGTAAATATACTTAACAATACTGAACTGTACACTTAAAAATGGTTAAAATGGTAAATTAATTTTTAATAGATGGTAACTTTTATATTATGTATTTCTTATCAAAAGTGAAAAAAATCCTTTAAAAATATGGTATCAATTTCTCAAATCAATGAAAAAGACAGGGGTTGGGGAAATATGAAATTTTCAGCAACCAATTTATTAATAAAACATTTTATTGTAAGAAATCCTAATCGGTTTTTCAAAATATTCACAACATTAAAACATGATATTTTATATTCAAGTGATAAATGCAGGTTTAGCCAAAGTAAAATATTTAAGAAAGCCAATTGAAATAGTTATGGGCAGTATAAGTGTCATTAGGAAGTGTTTATATCTTATTTCTTATTTAAAAAAATAGACGTATCTTCTTTCAACATCCAGTGAACTTTATATAGTTATTGCCCTACCTCCGTCTCCTTAAAGTATTGGAAAACCATACACCCAGTAATGCCATTAATTTTGCTCACAAAGTTTTATGATTCTTTCTATAATGGATCTACATCAGGTAATACAGTGTTCATTATCAACAATTCTCTATGAATGAAGATGTGTATTAATTGATATGCAGATGCAACTAGTTTTATTTGGGTAGCAAGAGATCTGATGCTGTATACATAGTTGAAAATGTGTCAGTATTGATTCCAGTGAACTCTGTCCATCAATATATCTGGCTTGCAAAGTAATCATTATGTACCAGATCACATCACCCTTGGTGCAAATTTTCAGAGATAGAACAAATAATCACCTAATACATTTCTTTCATATATATCTAATACATACTAGGACTTAATTCATGTTTTACATGTTAGTGACATTTGTAGAACCATAAAGCAAAATATTTGTTAGCACACAAATATAGCAGCAATTGCTCTTCTAAATTATATACCATTGATAGATATTATGCAAAATACACTGGTGTATTTTGTGTGCAACACATTTTGCTTTCTTTCTAAAACACACACACATTTTAAAGTAACTTTAACTGATTAATTAACTCATTGCTTTATAAATTTCTCAGCAATAGTATGTCTTTTACCTGTTTTTGCTATGAGGCATTTGATGTTCAACGCTATCTCTGCTGTTTTAGTTTCTTCTTTGCCTTTGGCAAGCAAACTCATCAGTTCTATACCGGAAACATCATTTGCTCTTTATTCTGGAAAAACTAAATTGGTTTATCAGAGAGGTCCCTGAGCTTTTTTGAAAGCTATGTAACAGTTTTTTATGACTTTATATTATTATTTGATATACTTTCAACAGAAAAATCCATTAAGATGAATCAATCACTAGTTCAATAAAATTCAGTTTTCAGACACTCATTATTATGTAGCCCGCTCTCATTTTTTCCTTTATGTAAACGATTACACTTGCAGATTCACTTGTCTTGCATGTAGAGAGTCATATCAGATGTTATATTGGAATTCAGTTCACTATTTATGACTTTCCTGGTTTTAGTAATTTGTTGATTATTTTTGTCACTTTTATGCTTCCATAAACCATGCTTGAGCCATTAATCCATTTTTTTCTGAATTTACAATATATTATGGAACAATAACTGCAAACGAAAACAGATAAATGCTGAAACAATATATTACCTGAGATGACTCTAAGCCTCAACGTTAGATAAAATATACTGATTGCTTCAGTTACTGTTGTACATGTGCCCTTCTTCAAGCATGCGAAGATTATTAAGAACATAATGCAGTTTCTGGCACTTCTCATTCTTTAACTCTGAAGTCTCATCTTTCTGAAGAGACTTTGCCCCAGCACCATATTTATTCTCTTCCTCCAGCCCTCAGACCATAGCCCTCCCCTCTACCCTAATCTCCACCTCTCTTCATCACATTGCCCTGTTTTATTTCTCCATGTACCATACTCAGAACTAAATTTATCTACCTATTATTTATTTGTGGATTTATTTATTTATTATTTGCTTGTAGATCACCTTCCCCGTAGGAAAAGATGTTTGGGGCAGAGGTCAGTGATATACTAATATATGTGTTCAAGATGGACTTTGGCATGCCCAAAGGTGTTGGCAATAGAGAAGAACAGTATGAGTCAAGGGTAAGAGTCTTCAGTGAATGTGGGGAGTTATTTGGAGTTTGATAGATAGCAGAAATGAGGGTGAACAGAGGTTGTTAGCTTTGCCAAGTAGAGAGGAAACATGGTACTGTGGAGAGAATCTGATTGGTGAATTCAACTTCCCACTCCACTTTAAAATCTAGATTAGTTATTTAACCCATTTGAAACTTACTTTCTGGCAGTGTTGTATGTGTAAAACCACGACTTCATGGAGTTGATGTAAGAATTATGAAAAATAAAACAATGTCCTGATATGGTGCCTGTCATGTTATTATCTGCTAATAATAAATGAGCACATAAATAAAGGTGTATCTTACATTTTTAAACACAAGTGAAAGAATAAGGATCTTAAAATGGTGAGAAATTGAAATTCAGTGAGAAGAAAACAAGCAGCCTTTATTTCAGAGTAAAGAGATCATGAGGATATGGTGAAGAGATTATTCCGTGAAGAAACTAAATTTTTAGTAAAATATATGGCAATTAAATGGAGATTCCTTTGGATTCCCTGGAATTGATTTTACAAGGGGATAAATAGCAGGAGGATGAGGAAGGGAAAAGGTTGAGATGGATCTGGGTAAAACTTTGCCAGTCCAAAGGGGTTTAGTCTTGGCTGAGCCTGGATCACACAATATGGGAAGCTGCCCTTAAAGTAGACGATAGAAATGTGGACTGCATCAGGATGTCAAAAGAATTTAACAACACAAATTATTTTTTACTTCTTCAAAATTTTAATTCTAGTCACATATGAAGAGCTTGAGTTACACTTGGTTAATTCAGCTTTGGGTTTCAGCTCCTGGCTTCTACTGGCTTCCAAGGGGCAGTGCTGATGGGAAATCAAAAGCATTGTACTCTGGGCTTCCAGAGGGTTCCCAAGAAGAGTGGTGAATGTGGTGAGTGAATCCTTTGTACTTTAGTGTTTCCTATTAGAGCAAAGTGGGAGCTAGTCAGTGCTCTTTAGTATAAAGTAAATAATATGAAGAAGTTGTAAGATCATGAGCTGTATATTTAGATAGGGCTGGGCTTGAATCCCAGATTTTTCAGTGGTGTAAATTTGGGAAAGTAACTTAAGACTTCCAGAGATTCCTTTTCTCATTTGTAAAATGGGGATGATAAAAACGACCTTTCTAGGAATTTGTGAACATGAAGTAAGATAACATGAGCATGCTGCTTGTTATATGGGAGATGGTGAATAAAGTTTCATTTCTTTCCTGTGCATTTATAAGTTGTCTCTCACAATTTGGAAAAGTGGTTTACCTTATTCTTTCAATAGCCAACAAATATGTATTGAGCATCTGCTGTGTTATGGTTGCTGGGAATATGTGAGAATGGTAGACATAGGCACCATCCTCATAGAATTTATGGACAAGTGTATATTATGATCCAGATTTTTGATTATTAAAGCCATCAGGCAGTGGTGTAAGTTTAACTCCTGTGCACTCAAGCCCATATTTTTCTCAGCACACTTCTACTCAATGCTAATTTGCACTGTAATCTGACCTCTAATGAAAGGGTTTTTCTTCAGTGGTTCTGATTTCTGGAGAATTCAGACGAGTTAGCCCTCCATCTATCACCTCTTCTCAGTGCCATTACTGTTTTAACCTTTACATTGAGTCATTTATAATGAGATGAAAATATTAATAATGACAAATTTCATTAGAAAATTAATATTAGCTTTTATACAGTCTTATTCCTTAGGAATAATATACTGCTTTATGATACATGAAACACTGTTATCAGTATCGTGAATCTGAGTTTCACACTCAAAAGTATGAGAAACAACATCTATCTGCCTTGGAAGCAAAGAAAAGGAAATAAAAGATTTTTATTTTCATATAAATTTGACTTCCAGGTATGATGATAAGGAAAAATCTATGCAGAGTTCTATTCTAGTCACCTCATATTATTTTATTGAGAAGGCAGAAGGCAATGCATGCAACAAAATGAATTGAGTATCTTTATATATCCAGAATGAAAATTGTAAGGTAAATATAGGTTTCCAGGCAAAGTGATCTTTAGTCACTGCAGCAGTGCATTATAAGAGGATCTCAGATCTCTCAGAATATACACTCTGATATAGATCACATCACAGCTTTACACAAAACACTTATTCAGCATAAACTGGCCTTGCAGAAGTTGCACTGCCCTTCCCCCTCCATTTCCACTTTTCATGCTCCCTTCCTCCCTTGGGAAGATGCATGCTTGTTCCATTTGCGCTCAGCACCAGTGTTGCCATGGCAACTCGCCTCCTTTTCTTCCCCCTCCCCAGTTACCAAGTACAGCTTCTGGATTCAGTGCCAAGACCTCCTCTGTACAACCTCAATATTCTTTCAATGTTTAGACAAATCTGCTGGAAAATGTTGTTTACATTTTTTTTTATCACAGCGCTATGGCTGCATGTTCGTGCAATCCATTTCCCATGGATTTACCCATGTTCTAAAAGAGATTCTTTTTCTCCTTTCTTCATCATAGATTCAAAAAAAATTATATTATTTGGTCTCCTTTCTAATAGGGCATAAAAGATAACTCAAGATCACAGAGATTCCATCCTTATAGTCAGTTTCATCAAGTCCTTAGTTTAATAATTTATATACCTGATTTCTGTACTTTTACAGATGATTTCTGTCTTGCAAAAATGATAGCATTAATACCTGTTTAAAAAATTCTTAAACAGTGATTGAAATTAGCTTTCATATCTTAGAAGTTCATTAAAGTACATCTGTGGACCTTAAGTTATTCCAGCCATTATTATTCAAATGTTTAAATACTATATTGGCATCCTCCATTATTTGAACTTATAGTTAAGTTACTGCTCCAGGTAGTAAATTTTATGCAGATTTGTAAAGCATTGTTTGTACTTTAATTAGTCATCCTAAAGCTCATTTATGCTGGCACAAAAAGTTATGTTGGTGAAATGACTTTTTGTCCCTTCTCCCACCTTTAAAATGTCAATTTTGCTTATAAATTTCTCAAACATTAAAAAGTAGGCTTAGCAAAGTTATTTATTTATTTAATATTTTTATTGTAAGTAGATCAGATAAGTCAGCCTGGCAGTCCCACTAGGCTGATACTGCCATTTTTTCATTGTAAACATTTATATTTAAAATTTTAAAAAGATATGTCTTCTATTTGGAAAAAATACCTCTAATAAACAGAAGAGGGAGCAATATTTCTTCCTTTATGATACAATGCAGTGTTGTTGTTTTAATTCCTATCTCACCTTTTTTTTCCTAAATGTAAACCTCCTCTGTCATAATCTCCGCTGGTGATTTTCTTTTCCTTTCTTTCTATTTTTTCCAGGAGGAGAAATGTCTAGTGGTGGCAATAGTAAGACCACCCATTTCGATCAAGGAAACAAAGGTTAAATTCTTTCTGGTTTGTTACTTTCTCTTAGGATATAGTTAAATATTAGAAATCTTTGTCTTCTACTGTATATTTTTACTTGCAACAATACTTAAAAAAAAAATCTACTGCAACACTTTACAAAGAAGCCCTGACATTGTATAGTCAAAGGGAGTGAATGTAAGCATTCTCCAGAGCCTGCCTTATGAGAGACTATGTCTCTCCCTTGTTCTCACTCTGAGCTGAGTAGGAGCCATGCACATCTGAATAACAGAGTCTTTTCTGCCTGGTGCAATCCTGGATTGTTACAGTCTAGAGGCCAGCCATGCTGTCACCGGCACAAATTGATTTAACCATCAATTGCTGTGGTCATTAAAGCTGTTAAAAGTCCCCGCCAAACTGATGAATTGCAACTGAATGTGAAATGAGTCTCTAAGTCTCTTTCCCACCATCTCATATCAAAGGCTATTGTATTCCTGCAAAGTAAAGGGTCGGGGTTCAGGCTGGGGTTCAACAATGGGTTCTGTCAAAGCATAGAGCTCCATTCACTCTGGTACTCCCAATTACAGTTTGCTTTCCATACCTTATTGTATAAAATTTGCATCCAACTAATACATTGAATTATTGGAATACTTTGGGTGTCAAAGGAGTCATTGAATGGTCTGTCCTTAAAATACATGGAATTCTCAGCATCTGGTGGCTACTGGGTCGTGACAATGAAATGATTCCTTGGTTTTTCATTGTTTGCAAAAGAACTAATTTTCTCGCAGCTCAGATTTAACATTTTTAAGCACTAAGCCTAACTCCTTCCATATTCACAACCATGAATCCATTTCTGGATTTTTTTGAGGAGAGGGGTAGGGGACGAATGGTATTGTCCTTGCCTAACCATGATAGAATTAAAATTTTAAAATGATTCACTATACTCTCTTTGGGGTATAAATAACTGGGCAAAACTGGAACTACAATTTGATTATATATATTTGATATTATATAGATATGTGTATATATGTATCTATGTTTTTAACCTGAAGAAAAATGGAGAGTAAAAAAAATG
Organism: Avahi laniger; assembly: GCA_963575035.1. Classification (NCBI taxonomy): domain Eukaryota; kingdom Metazoa; phylum Chordata; class Mammalia; order Primates; family Indriidae; genus Avahi; species Avahi laniger. Next base: position 7,523 of record CAUYSK010030698.1, read on the forward strand.
TGTTGCAAAATTAAAATTACATTTAGGCATAAATTTCAATGCCCAGAAGAATTTTCTTTAATCCTTTTAGGAATAAAGTAGGTAAGATTTTAAGTTTTTATGGTTAAGACAGTCAAAGGGCTGTGAATCAATTGGATTGTGAACCTTATATGTTGCTACTAATGATTGCTTTAGTTAATAACTAAGTACATGGAGATTAACAATCATTGAAATTAAATGCTTCGAGCTCTGATACTATAATATAAGCAGGAAATTTCAGAAGATTATGAGTTTTGTAGCAACATTAATATGCTCTGTTGGTGATAGAATTTTTCTTTTTCCTATTGGATACTCATTTGAAGAGTACTTTCATTTTAAGTCTTAAGTAAGTCAAATAATTTTATTTCTACATGTACTTGCATATACAATTTGCACAAGTCACCTGAGGATTTTGTTTCCCTCTAAATGTTTAGGTTAATATTTAAGGACTGTGTAGAATCCTTATTTTTAACTCCAGAGTTTTTAGTTGTCTGTTCTTTCTCTTTCCAAACTTTACAATGGTGACTTCAGCCTCTAAAGTTTTCCATAATATGTAGAGGAAGCTTTGTAGGAGAAACATGGCTTTGGAGGTCAAAGGAAGAGAGTTCCACGTCTGTTCCCAGCAGCCCCTCATGCTCTGCTTATTTTCTTTTCCCAGCTCATCTTGCCATGAAGTACTACCAACAGGGCTGAGAAGAACAGATGTGGAAAAACAAAATAAATCTGACTTAATATTGTAATAGGGGTTACATGAATACAAAGTATAGAAGAAAGCAAACAAAGCTAGCAACCATCTCTTAGAGAAGGGAGAAGAAAGAGGGAAGTTTTGCTTAAAGATTCACCTTTTAGGTCAGGAGTTCAAGCCATTCAGATGTATTAATAATGAGTTGGCAGGCAGATCCAGGTTTGTGTTTTCCTAGACTCTATTTACCATAGACTGTGCATCTTCAGTAATTGTGTATGGGAATCCATCTGTAAGAACTGTTACATTTTGCCCAAGTTTCCAAGTGACCCTCGAAGAAGGTCATTGGATTCTTGCCTTTGAAAGATCTATTGCTCAAAAGAAGGTGGGGGCCTGGGGAGAGGAAGCACAAGCTCTCTTGGCAAAAAGGAAAACGACTGACCCTAAACTGCTTAAACATTGTAAACCCAATGGAATATCTATGTTTCATGATCCAAAGAATTATAATACATTTTAGGTGGAATTTAATATGAAAATCAATTCTTTTTATAATCTTCATTCAGAGAACAGTATTGGAAATATTATACTCATTAGTGAGATGAAATGTAAGTAATACAATCTTCCAAATTCTCTTAAAGATAATTTGCCTCTGGCTATGTATTCTGGGTCAACAGTTCAGAGTTGTTTTTAACATTAATGTGGTTGGAAAATTTCTACATTTATCATGATTATTAATTTATATCTTGATTTATTTAAAAGTTCTAAAGCAGGGTTGATATGAAAAAGTATTATATAATTAACTTTATGTTATCTAGGACCTATAAAATTATACATTGAAATATATGTTCTTATTGAAAATATACTTTCCAGGATCACATGGCACAAGAGCTTGGTGAAGCCAATAATCAACTTAAAAATGTTTACCTTAAATTTAATAATCATACTTTACTTGCATATATATTTTTAAACAGTTTAAGAGGACTTTAAAGAGAATGTTCTCATCATTTCCTTCCACTGACTCAGGAGAGCAGCAAGCCTGTCTGCGTTGTTTGAAAATACTAAAATACAGTGCATATAATAGGTACTTGATAAATCTGTGTAGGGAGAATGTATATGTTCTTGCAACACTGCTGTCAGATAGGACAGAGATTTATACCCATTTTACAGCTGAGGAAATTGAGAATCAGAATTTTTGTTAATTTCCTGATATCACATGACCAAAAAACTTAGATTAAAACTTTGGTCTCCTGTGTGGAAGTGTCATTCATCATTTTATGGCATTTTCATAATAATTTAAAATTGGAGACATAACAGAGATAATCTCTAGTTCTTTTGAAAAAAATAATGAGCTCTTTTCATGGCAGATATAGACTTTCATTCTCAATTAGAGAGCATTGTGTCTCTCTTTGGGCTTGGGTACATTTTCTCAGAAAGTAGAACTCACAGTGTTATATTGAGTGCTACTTTAAAATACTATGTTACCTACTCCTAAATTTTAATGTCTTCATTTTAAATTCTATTTACAGATTATTTTTTTATTTCCTTCAGCCTATGAATTTCAATTTAAAAGTTCGTTGATTTATTTTCATTTTCATTTAGTTTAAAATATGTTTTCAATTTCTCTTGAGATTTCTTCCTTCACCCATGTGTTACTTAGAAGTGTGTTGTTTAATTTCCAAGTATTTTGGGATTTTCCAGCTACCTTTTTGTTATTGATTTCTAATTTAATTCCGTTGTGGTCTGAGAGCAAACATTGTATGATTTCTATTCTTTTGGATTTGTTAGGATGTGTTTCATGGTCCAGAATGTGCTCTATCATGAATGTTCTGTGTGCACTTGAGAACAATGTGTAATCTGCTGTTGTTGGATAAGGTAGTCTATAGATGTGCTGTTAGTTTGATGGTACTATTAAGTTCAGCTATGTCCTTACTGATTTTCTGCCTGCTGGATCTGTCCATTTCTGATAGAGGAATGTTAAAGTCTCCAACTGTACTGGTAGATTCATATATTAATATTTCTCCTTGAAATTCTATCGGTTTTTGCTTCACGTGTTTTGACACTTTGTTGTTGGGTGCATACACGTTAGGGATTGTCATGTCTTCTTGGAGAATATACCCTTTATCATTACATAATGCCCCCGTTTATCCCTGATAAATTTCCTTGGTTGAAGTCTGCTCTGTCTGAAATGAATATAGCTACCCCTGCTTTCTTTTGATTCATGTTGGCATGGTATATCTTTCTCCATTTCATTATTTTTAATCTACACATGTTTTTATATTTGAAATGGGTTT
>CAUYSK010030702.1:0-21969 GCA_963575035.1 Avahi laniger
AGTTTGTCCACAATTTTTTTTAATGAAAGCTACTGTACAGATACATAAAGCCCAGAAAACACACATCTGCAGTACACACAATACACTTTACAAACTAGACAAGTATAATTCTACAGAATGCCCTATTCCCCTTATATCTGCACACAATGAAAAGTGTTTAAAAGTGATACACAATTTTTAAATAAGTAAGTAGACTTCATGGAGCAGTGTTTCCTTCGATTGTTACCTGACCCTTATTCAATATTTTGTTTAAAACGTTTAAATTGTAGGCGTTAAATGAAGCAATTTTAGACTATGATGGTTCCTTTAGCTTGCTTAAAATATTCAAGGTGAGACAATGAAGTGAAATCTTCCCCCTGCCCCCCAGCAATGAAAAACTGATCCGATATGTCATATAGCTAAAGTCCAAATATTTTCTGCCCTGCTAAAAAATGCACTTCAAAAGAGGAGATTGTTAAGAAATTTATTTGCTTTCAGTTATTCCAGTAGGAAAGTGGAGCTTCCTTATGTAAACTTTAGGGCTTCGAAAAGTCACTAGATGCTACGTTCTAGACAAACATTTTTATTTCTTCATTTTTCGCAATATTTCTGTAAATTCTGATTTTCTTAATCATATGATTCTATTTCCTTTAGAAGTCTTAATCCACTCATTGTTCTGTCTACTACCTGCTGTTCAACAAAAGCAAAGTATATAGCATTTGAAGAGATGATATATTTGTACAGAATTCTGTAGTAAATGACCGAAACGCATTTGGCATTAATAAATTTTAGTTCCCAAACACAAATCTTGATATCTCAAACAGCATTCCTCTAATTTAGCAATCCACCATCCTATAGGTAGGGATTATTTATATAAACCATCTGGCTGTTCCCTTACAGCATCAAAGAGTAATCTTTCAAGAAGTAGCATGAAATATAAAGTTATTCACAGAAGAGAAAAAGATGCACACACATATACATGATCAAAAAGCAGCATACAACCAAAAATATAATCATAGTCTCCGCTGTTCAGAAGTGTGGTTTTTGCATTCAAAGTAGAGGGAGAAATAGTCTAAAAAAATAAAAATTGCAAAATGTGGCTTTTTAAAAAGTGGCCTGCAGAAAACATGGTCCTAATATGGTAACTGGCTTATTATACAAAGCAATATTTAGAGATCCATTTGAATATACTACATAATTTATTCCAATAATTTGCCTAGCTTTTAGTCACAGGATAGGAAAATTAGATTAGAGGTCCTATAAAGATTGGAGCTAGGTGAACTGACTGGCTGATCAGCAACTAGCAGAATTATCTTTAAGAGACATCAAAGCCAACTTTCTCTGTGAATAAAAGTGAAGCAAATTTTGTCCGTCTCTTGTAGAGATCAAGAAATACAGAACTACAAGTGGATGCTTCTTCTGAAACATGAAAGGGCCAAGCAGTTCTTTAGAAGTAGAAGAAGGGTACTCAGGGAAAAATTACTCTGCAAAGAATCTAAAATAATCCATTTTATGGTGGATATTAACAAAAGCCCCCAAAATTACTGACTGTTGTTCCATTTTCAAACACAAAGCAGTACAGCTGCATAATGCAGAGTAGTGGTGTGATGATTATTAATTGGCAATCCTCTCAAAGACCAGTGTTTTAGCTGCCAACAGCAGAGGCAGACATTAGCAAAGTTATGTGCCATATGTTATTTCCTGATAAGGTCTGCAAAAGCTGCCCTACAAGGACCTTTCTATCAGACTGCAAATAGTAATCGAGCAGTTATGTTCAGCAGGCACTGGCAACAAAATCAAATAGGATGAAAAAAATTTAAATGAATGCAAAATTACCATCTTTATGAAATAAACACTTCAACAGAATTCGTCCTCCTCTCTCTCTCCTCCCCAAACCAAAACACACATAAACAAAGTGCAACATTTAACAAATAAATTAAGTCAAAGCAGGTTTGCTTTGTTAGGGAAATTCTATACAAGAATCTGAAAGTCAGGGCACAGTCACACAGCCCTTAGCACTTCTTACACACTTGCACACATACACACACGAATTATCTTTGACCCACACAGCCATGACAAAAGCCCGAGTCTCCCCTGGCACACACTTCATTCCAGTGGTGACAGCGGCAGGGCACGGCGCCAGCTCACTTGTCGGGCACGCACCGTGACAGGATGGGTGCTTTCACTGAGACTGGTTTCGATGTCATCGACTTACCGCCAAACTTGTCAAAACAAGTAGCAGCACACAAGGCCAACTTAATTGAATCTTTGTCACTTTCCCTGAAAACTGTACTACTTGGAAATTGATCTTCTTAATATGCACAACTGGAAGTAAGGGTTGATTCAGCTTTAGATTCATGTATTTGAATAAAGCAACAGCTAAATGTAAAAAAAAAAAATCCATCTATACTGATTTCTTCTAACTGTGCCTAAGAAGATGAAATCTCTTTGGTTCCAAAGAGAGAGTTCAAATAAACAGTCTGCAATAATGGGTTAAAATACCAACTTACTCATGGCAACTTATTCACAGACAGGCACAAAATTTTGTCAATTACTTTCCCCCCAGGGCTTCCTTTTTCAACTGTTGGAAGGATGCTGGATTTCTTCAGCAATACCCCCTGGAGCTTAAGATGGTTCCCTAGAGAGGCTATCCCCAACAAAGGCTCCAGAAGGATCAGGGAGGAGGGAAGCGAGGAAAAGGGCAGCCCCATTTCCACTCATCCAACTCTGCATTTTCAGCACTTCTGAAGGAATGATGTTCAAACTGGGCAGGCCAAGACTACTCGCTGCAGGTTCAATAGCAAGCAGCTCGGAGGTGAATTTTTTTACATTTACATAGATGTGTTTGAATGAACAAATTCTACATTGCTACAGTCAGATTGTTCTTCTGCCCCGAAGAAATTTGTGTTGCATTTTAACAGGTGCCATACTAAAAGGTATATTTTACAGATCCAAAGATGTGACCAGGATATTCAAAATGCTTCTTTGGGGTAATTTGTTTCGGAAAAGTGTTCAGAATGAAAATTTTGTACCCTATAGCAGCACTTTGTGTTCCCTAAAAATATAAAGTAATGTGTTTATTTTACAGGAAACCAGACAGTTGAGGCAGAGCGTGGTCACCCGCCGCCACGGCACTTGGTTGTTCCCCTCCAGGGGATGGCACGCTGGGGCGTTCCGATGGGACAGGGCACTGCTGAGAGGAGGCTCCAGGACGGCCCAGAGACACCCAACGCCCCAGAGGCCGAGTCAGTGGTAGTGGTTCTGAGTAGTAAGCGGATCTTCTGCGATCATCTCCCTCAGATTTCTCGGAAAGAGAAAAGTCCAAGCACACATCTGTACACAGAAATTCTACATAGCTCAAAATACCCGAAACTGGTGTACTGCAGATGGCTGGGGTAAGCAAGTGAAAAAGAAAATGGAAACTGTAGGAGGGGAAAAAAAAATAAAGGAATTGGTGATTAATGTAGTCCTTCACATGCTACGTGGAGTCATATCTGTTGGAAGAGAACCAAAGAGAGAACACAGGAGTTAGAGAACACGAGGGAAATGCACTCAGAAATTTTAAAAATTTCTAGATGTTTAGACAAGAGCTATCCAAGGCAAATATAATGTAAGCCACATATTTGATTTTAAATTTTCTAATGCCAACATTAAAGAGAAAATTAGGGTAAGATTATTTTATATAGCCCGATATATAATCTCATTATCATTTCAACATGTAATCAATATTACATCTTGAGATATTTTATACTACAATATTACTATCGAGATATTTTACATTTTTTTTCACAGTGTTTGCAATCTGGTGTTTATTTTACACTTTCAGCACATCTCAATTTGGATGTAGCCACATTTGAAGAGTTCAAAAGACACATGTGGGCCGGGCGCGGTGGCTCACGCCTGTAATCCTAGCACTCTGGGAGGCCGAAGCGGGCGGATTGTTTGAGCTCAGGAGTTCGAGACCAGCCTGAGCGAGAGCGAGAGCCCGTCTCTACCAAAAATAGAAAGAAATTAATTGGACAGCTAAAAATATATAGAAAAAATTAGCCGGGCATGGTGGCACATGCCTGTAGTCCCAGCTACTTGGGAGTCTGAGGCAGTAGGATTGCTTGAGCCCAGGAGTGTGAGGTTGCTGTGAGCTAGGCTGACGCCATGGCACTCACTCTAGCCGGGGCAACAAAGTGAGACTCTGTCTCAAAAAAAAAAAAAAGACACATGCGGCTGGCGGCTAATGCACTGAACGACAGCACAGCCCTCGACTTCCTGGTTTTGCTCTAAGTAGTTAGTACCGACAGTCTCAACATTCTCTCCCGAAAGCTAGGATCTACTGAAGCTATGGCTATGCAGACGAATAGAATGCATCTTCTCATCCCTAAGGGAAATTCAAACATTTCTGTTTGCCAGCACTTGGCATCACAAGGCAGGTCAGACAGGGCCCCTCATCCAGGCTCTCTCTAGAAAGAGGTTCCTGGTTCCAAAAGGTATGTTTCACTTCCATGGGACGATGAAGTTCCCCAGGAGAGCACCTCCTTTGATTTCACTCCACTTCCCACCAGAGGCTCATCTGGTCCTGGGCAGTTCTCCAGGATGAAAGTCTGGACTAGTCCTACCTCAAAGGCCAGCCCCAGTGGCCTTTGTCAGCCTTTGGACCAACTCCAATAAGCTCAACTTTCAGAAGACACCGAAAGGTTCAACCTCCTTCCCCCAGTGGAGGCCTTAGGTCTGTCTGAGATCTTGCCTGTGGGTTTTGTGCTGAGCTCATGGTGCTCTAGGGATTGGGGGCAGATAAAGCCTCATCTTTGAGAAACTTACGGAGTTACCTGGTACAGGAAATATGACAGACACCAAGAAATGCCCAACTGCTCTTTTGATTTTAAAAAACCTCCACAGCCTGACATGTTGTGCTTTCTGTTTTGCCTCTAGACGGCTTATATCCAAATTTAGTGCTCAATTGTAGTAAATATCTCAGATTCCTGCTATAATGCTCTCTCCCTAATTTTTTTTTTTTCGCTTCACTCTCCTGATTTATATGTTATAGTATTATAAGCAACCTCTCACATATTTTGTATAAATCAGCAGGATATAGATTTCACATAAATAGAAAAATTCAGAGTCTAGAAAGAGGTTATAAAAGTAGATAAGAACAAAGTGGGTAGGAAAAAAAAAAGAAGAGAAATGTAGACGAGAAATTGAATACAAAAGCAGAGAGAACAACATATTCTTTTTAAAAATACCACCTCCTCCCTGACAGACAAAATAAATATTCAGGGAACTCATTTGGTAACTACCATCTCTCGCTCCAACAGTGTTATCTCCCACAAGTACGAAGCTGCTCAATTAAAAAGGGTTTAAACAACGTTACGCAGTGATATTCCTGTCATTTTTAGAAGTCACACAGAGAAAGATTTGTCTTTGGGAAGAGCGTGTTTAATATTTGGCCTTTCTGGTAAGATTTTGTGCTTATTGTTAGAACCAGAAATGAAAAAAACCTAAAAGCACAGTCATAGTTGTGATTTAAAATCCATTTTGAGCTGAAACCCAATAGGAATGCGATGCGAATACCACCGTTGACATCCCCATTTCACTTCTGACAGGGTCATTTTTCCAAGAGCACTATCCCCCCGTCAGGTGAGACGGCCTTCCCGCGTGCCTGTGGGCAGGGAGGTGCCGGGCACATACCTTACATTGCAGGATTACGCCTGACGCAATGCTTGCAGCCAGCCCGGCTGACACAGTGAGCGTGAGACACACAAACCCAACAGGGCGGACTCGAGAACTCCAGCAGACCATGAAGTGACACGATTTCCACCAGAAGGCCTTTCAGTCAAATCCCTGCTCTCCCCACCATGTGCAAGATCCAGCATGTTCTGGTTAATAGTTTGGAAGAAACAGGGGGCCACAGAGGAGGCCCCACCTGCTTCGTCACCTCGAGGAGCATGAGAGGAGAGTGAGATTGTCACAGGCTGCTGACAGGAGCGGCAGAGGAGCTCTGCCAATAAAAGGTCCTTTCTTTATGATGAAGAGGTGGGTCCTCTTCGAGACCAGCTGAGGATCTTCGTGGGCCTGTCTGCACAGACGTCTTTCCAGTGTGCCCAAGAAACACGGATTCGGCTAGGATTCTCCTGTCCATCCTCCCCACTAGCTGGATGTCCATCTCTTCAGATAAATTCACGAGAGGAAATGGCTATGATCTAAAGGGAACCGCTCCGACGGCTCTGATCCTGGACAGGTTGGGGATCTTGAGACTACGTAAGACCCAGCCCCGTTGCCCCTCTCTTAGATGGTTCAGAGTAGTCACTCGCTCACCCAGGGGCAGGGGACTGGACCAATTGACCTGCTGTTGGACAAACCCTGAGGCTCTGCCAAAGCAGAGATGGTAATTCAGAGCGGCAGTGTGTGACCAGATTTGGAAGGAAATAAAATCACCTTTCTTTAGAAGGGTTGGGAAGGCTGAAGAAAAAAGCTAATTACATAAGGGTTTTGCAAGAAGTATTTACAGATTGTTTTCCCCCTAAATTTGGCTTTTGCAATTGCTTGCAGCGGATTTAAGCTTAATCCAAACAGTACATAGTTTTATCTTTCTTTTGCCTTTCTACAATTCAGTCCCCACGTTACAAGAATTACCAATTGTACTTATCACTGTGGAATAGAAGTGGATTTATCTCACTGGAGCTTTGGTACAATCTGCTGTGGAGGAACAATTTTAGTCACTCTGAGCGTGTGACTCGGAGAACACAAAGCTGAGAAGTATTCAAGTACAGCAGCCTGCCGCGCCGCAGAGGAAGTCAGGAATTCTTTCTTCCACTGCATCATGATACCCCCTTTGGACTCAGAATGCCCGTTTCACAGTCCTCTGCCTCAAAGCACCCACCTAGTCATTTCTGCCCTCCTCCCCACAGTCCCCGCTCACCTGTCCGTTCACTAGCTAACATTTGCGAGGGCCTAATTTTTGCCAGGTACTCTTCTAAAAGACTTTTTTCTCTCATATTCTCTCACTCAATTCCCAGACAAGCCTGAGATGTGGGCGCTATGATCCTAACTTCTCCATGCCACCATTTCCTTAGCTGTTCCGTGGCCAAGAATCTCATCTGGAGTGACAGGCTGGATTCTCTTCATACAGTTCAACCAAAACAACACACCACGACACCACGGATAGCGTGCAGAAGCAGCTAGGAGAATCCAGCTGTTGTCTATTAACCTAGACATCAAAGAGATTTGCAAAAATGTAAAACAATGCCATTTGGCTGTTTTGTTTTGGAAAATGGTTATTTTTAATTAAAAATGGCACTTCTGGGAAATATGTATGGGATTATTATTATTTTGAAATGAATCCGGCAATATTTCAACTTTTTGTTTGAATTTCTAATATGATACATATCAACAGGCATAACCCATAATATGAAAGCTCTTTGATGTCTTTGATCCTTTTCTTTTTCTTTTAAAGAGTATAAAGGGTCTCAAGGCCAAGAACTTCAAGACCTGCTGCACTGTATCCTTGGCTGTGCACTGGCTTCTTGGCTTTAGTACTTCAAAGGGCTAAACCTAACAGCAACTCCTTGCCCACCCTCCGTGTGTGGCACGGACCCATTTCTGCTATAGGCAGAAGTCTTAGGTATCTTAGGTATGCATCTTAGGTTTATATAATATTATTTGTGATCAGGGTGTCAAAGCCCGGAGAAATTCAAAGTAAACCCCAACAATGGTGCAAGACATGCTGGACTCGGTCATTTATGATAGAGGAAATAGTAAGAGGAAGGAAAGACAGGGAGGGAATCAGAGAAGCAACTAGACAAGACTGCAAAGGCGTAAACGCCAGCCTGGGAAGCTCAGCCTGAACCTAAGGAGATGCCGAGGACCCAAGGGCCTTGTTGCTGTAGTCAAGCCCTAGAGAGAAGACTCCATTCTGCCTGGGGCAGAGTGAGAAAAGCAATGGAGGGAGAGGGGTGGGGGGATCTAGAGAAGGGTGGAACTTTCTCAGTTCAAAAAAACAAGAGCCAGCAGCCTAATAGGACCAAAAGTTTAGACTTCAGCTGAGGGTAGTGAATGAGGGGAAATGGCCAGGGGCATTCAGAGTCAAGGGAATCTGAAATTTAAGTGCTAGGTTAGAAAATACTGGTTTTCCTAGCTCTACTGTACACTTGGAATTTCCCTGTTTGGGTGTAGCTTACTGTGACAAGACTTTTTGGAGTAATTTATGCATTGCAAATTTCTGGGCTAGGTGGGGCAGACTGAATGAAGACTCTGAAGGTAGCAGGCACACAGGCAGCCCAGGGTCAAGGATTCCAGGCCTTTGGTCACAGCTGATCATTATGGCAGCAAAAGGGACAGTGGTGAAAGCTGGTATGTCTTTGTTAAGTGCCTGTTTTCATCCCAGCATTTAAGAAGTTAAAAATATTTATTAACAATTAAATATATCCACAATAAAGATCCTGAAGTCGTAAGACCTAAGGAAGACAGAGCCATCCTGCAGTGATGGTCACTGATCCAAGGAATGTCACACACATAAGAGGTACAGGGGCCACAGCTGGACGCCGAGCTCCTGTGTAGGCTCTGGGTGACAACGTTAACTTGGGAGACCCTGCCACAAATTGCAGAAGTACCTTCCCAGGGTGGCTTTCTTTATGCCTCCAACATGAAATCACAATGGAAAAACATGGAAATCAGAGCCCTAAATGAGTTCCTTCTGGCTCGACCACTGTGGTTTTTGAGATTTTATCAAATATTTTATCAAAACTTACCAAAACTTTACTAAATATGATTTCTAGGCTTAATATATATGGTTTTGATAAAAGTACAGTCCTGAAACTATCAAAGTCTTCATCTATATCAACATGAGATGCATCCTGGATCTTTGGTTCACTTCACAAAATTTTGAATTGTCATGAAAACCTCAAGCATGAACATGAATCTCCAGCACTCTAGATCTCCTAGCCGACTCCATGGGACCCGGGTGTTCCCAGCACCTTCCACCCCACATTTGCTCCGTGCTGCAAATGAGCTGGTGCAACTTTCACAACTTTAGTCAATCAACTTCAGGCTAAGAAGGAAAGAGCTGGATTCAATGGGAAAATGCTGTGTTCCAGCCACGGGAAGGCAAAATGAGTTGATGCTATGCTGTGGTTCCACAATCTCTTAGCTGTGAAAGAAGTGACAGAATTGTGTCGTGCCATGCCCACCACGCACGGGCATCCCAGATGACAAGAAGCAACGCACGCCAGAGTGGCATGGTACCTTGCTCTTTATCTTCAGTGAAAGACCACCTTTCATTAAGTTATGTTTGTTTGGTGGTCTGCTTTTTTAATTTGTGGTTTTATTTCAATCTAATTTCTAGATTTGTTTTGAGTTTATAGTTGTGTAAGATCTGTAAATAGGAAATATATACTGTTTTAAATTTGCAAATGCTTAAGAATTACAATAAAATAATTTAAACCGACTCTGGGGATCTGTTAAAATTTTATTCCTTTAAAAATACACTATTTACTGCTCAAGTTTGAGACAAAATGGTTTAAATATAGGAAAAAAAAAAAGACCGTCTGCCTTTAAAGTCTTTCACGCACAGCCAAGGTTTCAGCAATGCCCCACTGGCGCCATCTGGTGGACATAATTGAACAGCCCCCACCACTACCACCACCAACTTGGCAAAGCCGGGAAAGGAAGCAGATCCCCAGGGCCCTCAGAACCAGGGAGCCGGGTAAATATTGAAATGGGTGTCTACATTAAATACGGGGCTTCATGTAAGCACTTGGCACTGCCTGAGAGGCCTATTTCACATCTTCTCTGTTCTCAAGCCTGAGACCCCATCTCCCCTCCCTTCCTCTCCGCTAAGAACCTGGCTTCTTACCTGCCCGAGAAAACAAGCACTAAGATGAGCCCCATCTCACCTCCCTGCACACCCCACCCACCTGCACCTGCGCCTCCTACCCTGCCCCTCTCAACTAGATCATTACCATCTGCACACAACTAAGCTGTAATATCTCCCCTGGCCTCAAAAGCTTCATTTACTTGGGCCCAGGCCCCTCCCTGAGCACTCTGACGGTAATGGTCTCGCTGGGGAACAGAGCTCCCGCCCTGCCTGCTTGCTATCCTGCCTCAGGTGCACCTCATTCATTCCCACCTCTGAGAGCGCTTCTGTGTCCCTCTCTCACACAATGTTGCATGGCTGGCATTTCTCATCGGTCAGTTCTCAACTCAAATGTCACCCCCTCTTCTAAAATAGTGTCCCCATCTCTATTCCATTAACTTGTTCTCATTTCCTTCCGAGCGCTTACCACTACCTTCAAGTTACCTTGTTTATTTTCTGTCCGTCTCCCCACAATAAGCACATCACTGCACAAGAACAGAAGCTTCTTTGTCTCATTCACTGTTAAACTAAGTATAGAGTAGGCTGTTGTCTGATCCCATTTGGCAGACAAGGACATTGAGGCTGAAAGAAACCAAGCACCTTGCCCATCATCACACAGACGTCAAGCACCAAGGCCAGGGTTGAACCCAGGTCTGGACAATTCCAAATCCCATGTCCTTAGCTCGCTGCACTAAACTGCCCTTGTGCAGCGCTGAGGCTTGAAAAAGATCCTCCCTCCTCCCCCTGAGAGGGCTAGATTTGACCTAGATGAGATCAAATCCAGCATTATCCTAGGTTCTTTTGATTTTTTTACATTTTGGCATCTTCAGTGGCTCTGAAACCTCGAGGATAAACCAAAATACTCATGGTGACTGTATTCCTTCAACCCTAAAATAAAGCAGAAGGAAATTTCAAAGATATCCAGATGCCACCCAAGGAACAATGTGCTGCTGTGACCAGCAGGAGGGCTGGGAAGAGTTAGCAATTGAGATCGTTCCTACCCAGGGAGGAGACACTTCAGAATGAACATCCCAAAGGTCAGCAAAGATGATCTCAAAAAGGTTTTGATCTCATCTAAGCAATGAATTCCATATCTCCAATTATTTTTTAAAAAATGATTTAGCATTTTCTTACTTCCAATTCTACTACCCCACTCCATTGGTTACTACACTTTTTCCAATCTGCACTAACAGATGCCCAGGCATTTCTTAAAATGGGTAAATGTTCTTTCTCATAGCTTATAGATAAGCAAATAATATTATCTTTAAAATCTATTATATTTGCTCATAGAAACAGGACACCGAGATATGGGCCTTCTCCACTCAGGGGTTATAATTCACTGCTACAGAGAGACTAAAAACTATTTTGTAACAACCATATGAATTAAAGGAAGCTATAAGCCAACATTTATCAACCAACTCCTGTGTGCCAAGTTCTGCATTGCTCACCCATACAGCAGCTAGCATGTTTGTTAAGTACTTTTTGTATGCTTAGAAGCACGACCTCATTTAAGCCTCACGTCAACGCCAATGACCCAGGTAAAAGATTCTCCCCATTTGACAGATGAGGAAACTGACTCTGGGGTTAAATAACCTGAAGAAAGTGGAAGACACGACACCTGAACCCAGGTGTATTGTCCAACGCCAGTCCCCTAACCACACTGCCACCCCGCCAACAGTAAGGGGGGCCTGTTTACTTGGGGACATCGTGAGAAAAACACTGAGCTACAGGAGCTGTATGGAGAAAGGGTGTCAAGGAGACTCCAATTTCAGACAAAATCACTTGTAACGCTTTGAGCAAAGAAAGAAACGAATTTCCATGATGGGTGAGGGTGGTTCTGTTACTTGGAAGGTCTTGAAAGTCTCACCAGACTATCGATTTTCAATCCTCAGAATGAGGACAGGCTATACCGGTGACCAATGGCCAGCATTTGGTTGTTCGCACCTTGCATAAAATGTGGGTCTGGCAGACCTTTACTGACGCCATGTGACTGTCCACAGCACGGTCTCTGGCCCCCAGAGTCCCTGGGCCAGTATACTCAGTAAGGTCCCGTGAGCAGCCAAGCTCACGCATGTCTCTGGTGCTTCCATCGAATGCGGCGACGCCCACATTACACCCAGCCCAGCGCTGCTGCGGATTGGCTGCTCACAAGCACAGAGAGCAGCTGCCCACCCAACATCCACTCACTCTCCTTCACCTCAGTGAAAGAACACTACTCTTTTTGGGTCAGTGATGTGCCCAACTAGACGACTACCTCTTCCAGCTAGATGTGGCCACGACGTGCCTCAGTTCCGGCCAGAGGGACAGAGGCATTAGCACTGCATGAGACTTCCGGAAAGGCAACTTAAAGGAAGCGGCTTCCTCTCCGGATGCTGAACTTAGAATGTGGGCATGATGGCTGAAATTGCAGAAGTCACTTTGGCAACCTTGAGGAAGGCAGGCACTGTGAGTCCCAGGTTAAGAGGTTAGCTTCCTGTTGTCCCTGTGAAGCTTTTTCACCAACTATTGACAGATGACCCTCAAATTTCCTTTACATGACAGAGAAGTAAATTGCCATCCTGTGTGAGCCACAGTCACTTTAGGATAGTTCTCAGACGTCGGCAGGTGGCAAAACTACGTGGCGCACTTGGTAAAAAGACAAAGGCCCAGGCCCTGTCCTGCTCTAAGGAGCCGGGCCTCTGGGTGCTCGAGGACACCGATACCATCACTGCTCAGGCTTTTCTGTTCTAAGCTGCCCAACTTCGTCTTACAGTTCCCTTCGGGTATCAGCATCAATACTGACGACACACAGTCAAAGCAACTTTATAACATCAAGTTTCATTTTATTTCTGAAGCAGAGAGCAGGTCTGAACCGGGTGCCCCCTGCCAAGGCCATTTCCCATCCGCCCGTCTAGGAGACGGCAGGTGCTGGCTGCCTGCCCTTGGGCTGCCTGGGGCTGCCCTTCTGCTCCTGCTAATCTGAGGAGCACCTGGCCTGCTTCTTGGAACCGCCCGGGGCAGTGCAGGAGAAAGTCTTCTGGGGGCAGCCACTAAAGTGTCCTCCTCGGAAGTTTTAGACTGAGCCTTGGCAATGCTGGCATCTCACCCCTGGTGAGGGCTGCAGCCCCTGGCGCTCCCTTCTGATGCAAAACGGACGGGGTGAGGAGGAATCGCCGCTCTCCCGAGCCGTCCTGGGTCATCGCGGCTGCACATCATGCACACTCGCCTGCCTCGTAAGCCAGCTGCCCTCCTACCGCATAAGGGCCTGGAGTCCAAGGACGACACTCAGAGCCCCTCCTCCCACCCACACATTCAAAGTCATAGTTTTTCTAAACAAAGTTTTCTGGCCACCTAACCAGTCACCTCATTTCTCCATTTCAATAACAAAGGACAGGCTATTGAGCTCTCCTCTCTTCTAAAGCATGTTGCTCTTTCCTTTTCTTTTTGCTGGTAGAGTATGCCAGGCTGTGGGCTGTGGGCAGAGAAGCTTGCAGACCACCACCTCCTAGAAAAAAGCGCTCAGGACCCACCTGGATGTAAATTAGCACAATTCTTAAAAACCCACTTGTTGAGTTCAGATAGTAATTTTAAAAATATGACTTTATATTATCTGGCTCTTTATATTTAGTTCTCAAGACTTACAGCAACCCCCCCACTTCTGTCTGTTCTGGGTAAAAGCAGTTGACAAACAGGTAAAGCCCTTCTGGATGCCTACAGAGGGGAGGCCCACAGACCAAAGGAAGCTCCGGTGAATCACTTGCCACACCTCACCTGCTCCTGGAGCCTGGCCCAGGGTCCCACCTGGCCCCAGGCGGCCTCAGCTAGGCGACCCCAGGGCTCTAGATTGAGGTGAGGCTAGGCCCAGGTCTCTGTTTACCTGGAACCCCCAGGCCTGTCCTGGGGTAGATGGAGGGTCCACTTCCTGTAGCTGAGACAGCCAGGCGGGGGCTCTGGGAAGGCAAAAAGATTTTGCCTCCAGATATGCCCCAGGGCCGCGCCACAGAGAAAGCACCCTTGATACCAGGGACTCACTTTGTATTTATTTCTGGTAGTGAGTGGAGTTTGAAGAGCCACCTCCTCCCCCTCGGATGGCATGGACAGCCGTTGGAGACGACGCCGGGTAGTGTCCAGGGCGGATGGGCTTGGCTATATTCAACCGACAGGAAGGAAACAGAACAGACATTTAGAAACAGCAACCCAGAGACCTACAGGTCGTATGTGATGACTAAGAGTCACAATTCTTATCAACATTATCATTTCTGAAAATGGACGGTTTGCCCTCCTACCAGTACAGTTACCAAATCCAGGACACCCTAATATTTAGGGGACAGAGAGAACTTACACATCAATTACCTTATTTTAAATTCAGGCTCAGAAAAATTAGAAACAAAAGACTCAATTTTATCTAAAATAGATTATAGGTCCCCCGTGGGAATAGGGAATAGGGGGGATTCCCTATTTCAAGGGAATCTGTGCAGCCCCTGAAACCGAGTGCAGTGTTCTGCCTGTGATGCATTTTTCTGGGGAGAGGGTCCATAGTTTCCAGGAGATTCTCCAAGGATATGAAATCCAATAAATACAATAAACCACTAAGCTAAGGTGTGATTTTAAAACTAGAAACGTGAAGTTGCTCATTTATAATATATCTGCATAGCAATATCTGATAGGAAATAATATTACATGTTATTGGAGATGTTTCAATTTAAAAAAACACAAAAGACTCTAGAAAACATCCCTAAATCCCTTTTATTTCTATGGCTCTGTCCTGGGAACTGTGACTCAGTTAGCTACACCCTCATTTCCTACATGTGCAAATGCCCAAATCCAAACAGGTCTTGAAGAGGCGAGAACTCCAGGCCTCTCCCATGTTCCCTGCCAGCCTGGAGCCACACCCTGTCGCCAATGCCAGCCTGGCTCTTCCCCGGGTATTTCCAAACCCGCACTTGCAAGAGGCTTTCCTGGAGGCTTCTGGCTACGCACAGGCTCCTCCATGGTCCCGCCTGGTGCAGAACTCAGGGGGCCCTGGCGCCTTGCAGAGAAATAGCCTCATATTCCAGCATTTCTAAGAGTGTACCTCGTCCATAGCCAACACCTTTGCCCACAGCCCAGACTGGCTTCTCTGCTCAGCTTGGAAGCTTTGAGACCACGATGTCCACTGGAACATCTCAGCGTAGGTGAGCTCATCTCAGCAGGCGCCTGACGTTCCCTTCTCCCAGAATGAGCACAGGGGCTGTGAGAGCTACGTCCTGCAGGCTCATCCCAGCCTTTCAGATGTCACCGGGCAGTGCAAGGTCCTAGGCGGGCGCCAAGCCGGCTTCCCAACCCTGGTGGCCCCGCGTGCGCATACCGATCTGGGCCGAATGGGCCCTCCTGGCCATGTTCTTGGCTCGCACGGCTTCCTTGATGCGGTCCACCTCCTGCTGGTAGCGCTTGCGGTCCCGCATGGCGTTCTCCTTGGCCTCCTTCAGCGCACTCTCCAGCGCCTTGACGCGCTCGGCCGTGGCGCGCAGCCGCTTCTCCAGCTTGGGCAGCTCGCAGCGCAGGTCGGCGTTGTCCCGGACCAGCTGGGGCGGGAGGGGAAGGGGGTGAGTTACAGGGAGGCCGAGACAAATGCGAGCAGCTAGAAGCAGGCCGTCTTTGACACTCCAGGCGACCTAAACTCAGGGAGCAGTATAGGAAAAGAAAAAAACCCCACACCCTGGGACTCCAGTTTGTTAAACACACGATTCACGGGGTGCAAGGGACCGGGCGGGGAGATAAAATTAAAAGCCATTTAAGCCACAGGAAACTTTCCATTTGGGGCAGGACTTCCTCTTTTGTTCGGGTGTGTGCAGGGAAGGGGGGAATAGTGTGAGAAAATTTACTCCTAGCACGCTAGCATGAGAAAATTGAGAAGTTTAAAACCAGTTCAAAAGCACTCAGTGAAAAACATGCATGTTCTAGAGCTCTCCTCCCATGTCCGTCCCATGGTCCACGCTGGCATGCGGGTTCGACCCAGCCTTGCAACATATCCAGAGGCTGGCCGGTAACATGAGGATACTGCTCCTTTTTTCTCATCACAATTAAGAAGCAACAGGCTAGCCCTGGGTTAAGCTCCAGGGCCCACTCTGTTATTTCCTGGCTGTCTGACTGGGTCTAAGTCATTTGACCAGGAGTCTTGGGTTTCTCATCTATAAAACAAGGGTACTACATAATAGGGCCATTGTGGGAATCCAGGTGGATCGAGAAAAGTTTTGAAAATGAGAAAATGTACACAGAAGTGAGCTACTGCCGGGCGACACCGACTTTATTTCCCCAGCACCAGCTCCAGTGCCTGGCAGAGAGAGTAGAGTTTTAATAAATATTAGTTGAATTCATGAGTAAAATAATGGATTTCAGAGCCCTATTTCAAATTCCCTGGCAGTTTCTACTTTTGTGTTTCTTATCAACGATTTGCTTGGTTGACTTCGACCATGTTGAATCTGTCATCTTTTCTCTGGGGAAAAAAAATGCCATCCTCGGTAATGCTGAAGAAGACTTAAGTCAAAGAGAAATGCCATTCCCTTGGCCACGTGGTCCAAAAAGCTGGGCCATTTCCATCACATTCCAATTCCTAAAGAGGGAAAACAGCCATGGACACGCCTGCATTAAACAGAGAGGATCCAAGACAAACGACCTGCCCAAACCACTGCTGGGTTTGGACCGAGTTATCACTCTCTGTCGCTCTAGAAAGATACTGGGGCATTGCAGGGATCTGAGAAAGTGCCCACGAGCGCCAGGAACAGGGCGGCAGAGCAGAGAGGGTGCTGGTTCCAGTCCCAGCCTTCCCACCCGTGCACTGAAGCTGTCATTTCCTGTCCCGGTCTGTAAAAATAAGGAACCTGAACCACTTTGGTGGCATCCACTTTGCATTCTGTGGAGCCTTCAGGTCCACGGTGGTGCCTTACGGGTGTCATGGGAGACGCCAAGGCACCCAGATGGGGTCCGAAGTCAGGGGTGGAGACAGGAGGAAAACACAGGGCTCTGAACCCCCGACTCTCCAGCCCCAGAGAGCTCAAACTCAGTGCCTTATATTTGGCTTTGACAAAAGAAAGTATTTTATATATAAGGGAAGCCACTGAGGACTGAAGGATTTTTAAGGCCCTCTCCGGCACTCACGTCCCGTCACGGCATACAGTCCTTCCCCGTCAGCCTCGCACGGTGCGGCCAGACCTGCCGGGGCTTCTTCCTAGAAAAGACAGGGAGGCCCGGGGCCGGCGGAACTCTCCTACCTGCTTGTGAACCTTGGTGAGCTGCTCCAGGTTATTCTCCAGGAAGGAAATTTTCTGCTTCTGGGCGGCACTGCCCCCTCCATCGTCGCTGTCCAACTCCACACTCTGCGTCAACACCAAGGGGTCAGCGGGACAGGCCGTCACAGAGCCCCTGCACCCCACCCCGGTATAATGAAGATGATATATTTTAAACCTTCTTTTAGAAAAAAAAAAAATCCCTGTTCCCATCAAAGGGTATTCTGAAAGTGAAAATAAAGAGAGGTTCTAAAAGTTTAAACTCATCAAACTTCCCAATTAATCTCCTTGGTATCAAAAGTGTTTTAAGAAGGAGCTATTTTTTAGAGGGTTGGGGAATTAAAAAAACCCTTCGGATCTGCTTTTGAGAGTTACGGACGATTTCTCTTTAGTGAAATATACCTCTCCCTTGTAGGTAGGTAAATGGGGATTTTCTTTTCAAAAGAAAGCATTTCAAAACTCATTAAGTAAGACGAACCAATGTGAAAACGTAAATCCAAGACCTAAATTTGATTTCTACCAACATGATGCGGTAACAAGTCATCAAGCTTTTAAGCAAGTGTCTACTGTCCCCTGGGAAGTCTCAGTGGCCTCTGCCTGTCCCTTCAGCTTCCGATTCTATAAAATTCCGTAATGAATCAGTCTCAAACTAGTCACCGTATCTGGATGCTGGGTAAACTCTTAAAATTTATCAGATCTTAAAACTGGCACAAACACTGCACTCCTGGCAAGATGAGTGGCACAGAAAAGTTGGGGACACAGGTGCAAACACATCCTGGAGTTCCAAGATGACAAAGTGTTTGCTTTGTCTGATTACAGAAGAGATCATCATCCTTCTTCTGAGAGTAATGGCTGTACGAGCCTCTCAAACCTGTGCTCTTCAGTCTCAAACGGCCTCTCAAACTCGAGCTGGCATCAGACTCCCCTGGAGGTGGGCACATTAGGACTCAGACTGCCGGCCCCCGGCCCTCGTCTCTGATTCAGTGGCTCTGGGGTGGGGTCTGAGAATGTGCCTGTCTAAACAGGGTCCCAGGTGATGGTGCTGCCCCGGCCACAGGACCACTTGTAGGAAACCACTGGTCTCAAAGGAGGGCTTTCTCAGAGCATTTTATATAATGAAATCAGGGAAGTCTGATCCCAAGCTCTTAACCCTCCCTTAGACCACCGCCTGCTCTGGTCACAGCTTCCAAGACTTCCCCCTCAGACAGAGCCTTTTTGGGCCTTGTAATAACCTCTGGCCAGGTGCCCTCCCCCTCTCCCTTCCCTGCCCATCGCCTCTGCTCTGGCTTCACTCTGCTACCTAGTCCAGGTCCCACCGTCACTTGTATTTTGATGATGATGGTCACTACCCAACTGCGGGGTCACTGCCATTGAGGCCTTGAAGTCTCCCATTGTCCACTACCCTCTTTCCTTTACTTTCATTTCCAGGATTCTCAGCTCTCTAGAACCATGGCGTTGGGGCCGTGCCAACGCCCATTCTGACCCTCAGCCGGACACCGCAGCTCAGCAGTCTTCTCACTCATGCCTAGCAGATCCCCTCCACAGCTGCCTGAACCTCCTCCAGTCTCCTTGGGCTTCCCGTTCTCTTCCCTCCTTCCCCACCCAGGACTGAGGCCCCACGTGACTGAGAAGATCCAGTCGGCAGAGGCAACTTCCTTCCACTGCCACGTCTTCCCTGCCGATGTTCCGGTTTGACTTCGCCGCTCCCTGCCTCCAGGAAGATGTGACCCTTCTCCTTACCCAGCCAGATGTGTCCATCCCACTCTATCCCTCTCAGACCCGACTCCATCAATTACCTTCTCTTTTTAAGGTATTTGACCTCTGTCCCTTGCCTCCTTCAAGCAGACTCACATTCACACACATACACACACTCGAATGCGCACACACATTCACACGCATACGCACACGCTTGTATTAAATATACCTCCCTTCAATCCTATCCTACCTCTACACACGGCCCATTGCGTCTCAGCCATCACTTTTAAACATTTTGAAAGAGTAGCCCCCTTGCTGCCTTAACCTCTTAGTCCTTGTAAACCTCTGCAAGCTGTTCTGGGGGTCACCATGATGGAGCCTCCTGAGATCACAGCAGCCTGAAAACCAAAGAAGCCCAGATCTAGCGATCCCACAGACCTAGACTGCAAACCCATCTCTGGCTCTTCCCGGCAGTGCAACCTTCGGTAAGTTATTTAACATCTAAGCCTATCTCCACATCTGCAAAAACACGAATACTAAGCGCCACTTACGTGGTTGTTGGGAAAGGCGATTAAGACACTGGATGTTGAAGCGCTCCATAAACTCTGCCCTAGCCCCTAACAGCCCCTGACCAGACAAACAGGAGGTTCTCGTGCTCTGACTTTTCCAGGCTTCAGGGCACTGCTGTCTGATAAGACTGCTCTGGGTCCTCTTTAGTATGGTGGTGACTAAAATGTTTAAATAAATCCATCCATACATAAATACTGCCCTGGGTGTTCCTGCTTCAAGCAGGAGCAGTGGTTTTCACACAGGAGGGGCCAAATATGCGTTCATTTGAAATGACAGCCAGAGAAAGCATTACAACTGTCTTTTTACTAAGAATGAAAAATCAGGTGGAAAAATGTTCCCAAGTATTTTTTGCCTCTAGCACATTCTTTTAATAACATTCTCTGGCTTGAAGTAATTAATTTTTAAGCATAACCAGCCCCAATTTAAGCAAGTGATATTTCAACTGAGAATGACTCTTCCTGGCCATCTTTTATTTTCTTCTCAGTCCCATGCAGACAAAAATAGAACTCACTTTTTTAACTCGGGTGGTCAGATCCTGGACGAAGAGTTTACGCAGGTTGTGAAGCGTCTGCAGTTCTCGAGACTGGAAGAGATTTTTAAAAGGCCACTTGAGTGAGGAAACGCACTGAATTTATGACACATTTGTCACCAGATTGTTAATGCAAGACTCCTCCACATGTGCTTTCCGTGCCCGCCACGGACGAGCTGGTTGGTGCCACTGCGCTCCCTGTGACCCGCCCCGTGCCATGCCCGCCCCCGGACCTCACGTCACTGTCAGGAGCACCTCCAGGTGCAGAGCCTGAGAGCCCAGACAAGGAACTGCAAACCAAACAGAGCTGCTCACTTGCTGCACTCTCGATGGAAACATTTCTTTCCTCAACCCCCAAAATCCAAAAGTTTTCTCAAAAATTCCCAGTGAGCTATATTGTATCAGAATGGATTTGTTTTTTCTTTTTCTCTATTATATAAACATCATGTATAATACCAACACATTTAAATTAAAAGTTAGCCACGATTTCTCTCACCCGAACCAACTGACATTTTTCACACTTCCACACGTCCTTCAGCCAAGTCCACATGTCCGTCAGCTTCGCATCACTGAGACTATGGATGGGGCGTTTTGTGGACTTGCCACCCTGGTGACCCTGGGCAAGTTATCGAACCTTTCTGTGCTTCAGCGTTCTTATTTGTAAGATGAGGATAAAAATAGTAGTGGCCTTGTTGTTGTCAAGATTAAATGAGGTAACCCTTATGAAACTCTTAGAACAGTTTCTGGCACATAGTAAGTGCTCAATAAACTTTACTAGAATGAATTTTTGATGCATTATATCTTATATCATAAAAGCCATTTCTTCATTAGGCTTTTATTGTTTTCTTTTTTTGTTTCTGTTATATATTTGAATGTAATTAACTTCTTCAGAGCATTTTTTCCTTCATTTTGGATTATTTTGTACAAATGAACCCTTGGGAATTAGATTGCTAATACAAGGCCATGAGTCAAACTTGGTAATCTTTATTAACAAGATCAGGAGATCAAAATATTCCATTTTGTTCAAGTCTTCATGTATTTACTACAGGAGATACGAGTAGTCCCTTGCAAAATATGTTTCCATATGGGAGGAGGAGAGAAATAAGCTCTGCATTTAAACATTTCAATTTGTCTAAATTGACAAATTGACAAATTTATGTTCTAACACATAATGTTAGGGGATGCATCTCTCACACACACTGACATCAAAAAGGAAGAAACAGTCTATAAAACTATGGAAACACTAAGTTTCTTACAATAAAGGTTCTCTGTTAATTTATGGTCTTATTACTGGGTCCAATTCTGTGTTGAAATAAGAAGCCCCTGAAGTCAATTGTGCCCTCAGATGAGGTAAATTGCTTTCTGTAGGAAGCCGAATGGGTCTGTGATTTTGAGTAATGTGCACACAGTACCTGTCCAAGGCTGCGCCACCTTGCAGCGCAGGTGCGGGGTGCAGACACACCGTCCCAGGCCCTGCTGGCGGGAGCTCAGTCCCCAGAGCCCTGCTCCTCAGTGCCAGCACCTGCCTGCACGCTCGCTCTCTCTCCTGCATCAGTGAATTTATCACTGATTGAACTGTAATCACAGTTCACATTTCTCATGAGAAACACCACCACACCAAAGGGGAAGGAGAGAGACCTGGCACCCAGTCGAAGCACAGGGCATTTCCTCCAAGTGTATGTACCAAATAGAGTGCCGAGTTTGGCAAGTGTCTCTTGTTTTTGTTTGTTTTTAGGTGGATTCAAAGTAAACAGGTTTGGCAGGGGCAGTTAAGGGCATTTACAATCGTTTATAGTTATGCACAGGTATGCGCAGGCAACTTCGCTGGGCCGCCTGTGGCTGTGACTT
Source organism: Avahi laniger (assembly GCA_963575035.1). Lineage (NCBI taxonomy): Eukaryota > Metazoa > Chordata > Mammalia > Primates > Indriidae > Avahi > Avahi laniger. The sequence goes on from CAUYSK010030702.1 coordinate 21,707, forward strand.
TTACCTTCATCATATTCACTGTCCTTCCCTGACCCCTAACCTGCTTCCCTCAAACCTCCTCCCGTCACAAGCCACCACCCTCCATGCAGACGCTCAAGGCTCAGCTTCCTGTCACAGTGGACAGTGAGGCTGGGACCAGAGGAGCCCATCGAGGCAGCAGGAGCAGCTCCCCGGAGCCCAGAGCCATGTTCCAGCAAGACGGCTGCTGGGGCCGGAGCGGCGTGGACCCCGCCGGCCTGTCCAGCCTCCCGCAGAGGCTGCCA
>CAUYSK010030706.1:0-29639 GCA_963575035.1 Avahi laniger
CTGAGCAAGAGTGAGACCCCATCTCTACTAAAATTAGAAAAGAAATCAATTGGACAACTAAAAATATATAGAAAAAGTTAGCCGGGCATGGTGGTGCATGCCTGTAGTCCCAGCTACTCGGGAGGCTGAGGCAGGAGGATCGCTTGAGCCCAGGAGTTTGAGGTTGCTGTGAGCTATGACGCCACAGCACTTACTCTAGCCCAGGCAAGAGAGTGAGACTCTGTTTCAAAAGAAAAAAAGAAAGAAAGAAAGAAAGAGAGGCCCACAAGAGGAAGAGGAGAAGGCCATGTGAAGACAGAGGCAGAGATTGAATCTATGCATCTCCAAGCCGAAGAATACCTAGAGTCATTAGAAGCTAAAAGAGGCAAGAAATAGTTCTTCCCTGGAGCCTGCAGTAGGAGTATGGCCCTGCCAATATCTTGATTTCGTATTTCCGGTCTGCAGAATTGTGAAAGTATATATTTCTGTTGTTTTAACCCAGTAAGTTTGTGGTAATTTGTTACAGCTGCTCTAGATAATTAATACAGAATGGGCCATCAGAAAGAGCAGGCTGGAGCTCTTGAAAATTAGCTGAAGAAGCAGCCCACAGGCAGAGTTTACTCTTCCAGGAAACTTCAATTCTATTTTTAAGCCCTTTCAATTGACTGAATCAGGCTCAGCCACATTATCTAAAATAAACTGCTTTACTCAGAATCACATCTACGAAATACCTTCACAGTAACACCTAGATAAGCGTTTGATTGAATAATAGGGCACTATTGCCTAGCGAAGTTGTCACGTAAAACTGATCATCACAGAAGATAAGAGACTTGCTCAAAGTCACAAATTTAGTAACAATATTCTGATTTTCAACCAATCAAATGCTAAAATAGCTCTTAGATCAGCCAGGTAGCATGGCACCAAAGATGAATACTAACTAATATTTATTTATATGATAGAAGACATGAAAATAATAACATACGGAATCTCAGCCAAGTATTTTTTTGAAAAAACACGGCACCAAGAATAAAAAAAAAAGCCAATAATGACATCTGCAGCTGGGATAAGAAAAGTCCCCCAAGATGCATGTTGTATGCTAGTAGACGGTGACTGTCCAGCTAACTTAAAGGGTTTCTGTTTTGTTGAAGAGATTATTCACAGAGTGAATGAAAATGAATTGTTCCAGACAACATAGGGGCTGCCTATGGCCAAGAGGGGAAAGGGAAAAAATGAAGGTTGGAGCACAAAGGACAGGGCAAAGACAGAGATTTCGTTAAGTGGTTGTGTTTGTGCCATGTCAATCTTTGTCCATATATCAACAATAAATTATTTGGTTCTCCTTAATGTGAGAAAAATTTGTATCCCTTTGGTGTTTATAACAAGCTGAGTTCGACTTCAAGATGAGTCCAGGTCAAGAGCACAGTCTCCCCACAGGAGCACTACCACAGCGGATTTTCACCAAGGTGAGCTTAATTTACATTCCCCTAATCTTGACTAAACTTTGGACATGTTTTTTCTTCACTGTAGGCTCCTGATCTCCCTTTTCTTAAAGCATTTACTTTAGAAAACTTGAAATTGTGTATTCCTTCTCTGCCCTTTTGGTGTCTTCTTGCCAGACAACCCAGGAATATCTTTCCCAAGGACCTGTGAGCCATCCCTTTGAAATTTGGAAGGCTAGGATCCTAACTTCCATAAGCACCAATTAGCCAACACAGACGGGCTAATCATGTTGACTAAACTGCCCACTAACATCCTCCAGTACTTTTTCACTAGCTCACCCCAGTGGTAAAAATCCCCTAGCCTTTTGTTTCAGTGGAGTAGAGTTCAATTCTCTCCCTCACTGAAATAGTCTTGAGAAAAGTCTTCCTTGTCTATTAAACTCTGTGCAATTTTTCTTTGACAGTTCACATAGATCAGCATTTCCCAATCATGTGCATAAAAATGGGGCATATTGTACATGAGTCAGGAATATGCTGAAATATTCATACCTTTAAGCACTTTTAGGAGCTAGGTGGAGTCAATGCACACAGATCCAAGACGTGGAAATCTCTGGGTACAAGAAGCGTCTTTCATTTATCCCATAACCATTTATTTCCGTATCATAATTCTCCATGTCAGTTCTTATGAGAGAGATATGGGGAATGATGACATGCAAGATAGAAGGCACCAAATTCCATATTTAATATGTATATTTCTAGAATTCATTCTATGCACAGATATTGCATCCAAATCTAAAGAGGTTGTAAGAAAAGCAAGGGAGGAAAAGAAAAACTGAAGTGAATAAGGAACTTGAAATGTAACATCAAGTAATAAAAATACCAAATGGGACACTTACCCAATCATTTAACCCTCTCAACAATTCTATGATGTTAATATTATTATATTACAAGTTTATCAATGAAAAAATGAGGTAGAAAGAGATTAAATACCTTGCCAAAGGTCAAGAGCAGTTGTGCCTGTGAACACATCATGTCTGACCTCCCTTTGTTTACCAACTTTCTGCTTCTAGATACCTCCCCTCTTGTGCCCTTGGTATTGTTTTCTGCAGTCTGTATGAAAAGTCAGAAGCAAGCCCTGTCCTTCCCTTTTTTAATAGTACCACAACGGAGCTGTCTTTTACACGCTACAATCATAGAAAACTTCATGCCACTTCTTGAACAGGCAGTCACACAGTTACAGAATGTGACAGTGCTCCACCCTATGATCACTGCTGCAAAACTAATTCCATTGCTTGGTAGAGAAGAAGCAGGTAAAATGAAAGCCTCCTGCCAAAAGTGTTAGATGTCCTTTTAAACAACAACCTCAACCTCTATTTACAGACAATAGCATGTGCATCTATCAAACCTGATGGCTCATTGCCTGTATTCCTGTATCTGGATTAATTTCAGAGAAGCAAATAGAGAAAATATGATACTATCAGAGAACCCTGTGTCTTTCTGTTTCCCTGCAATGTTTTGGCTACTGATTATCACAGCTGATGCACAAGATAACAATGAAATGCTTGCTTGTTTTCCCAGTTAAAACTCATGGACGACTTTCATTGGAAAAGACAGGAAATTGAAAGTCCTATAGAGTATATGCCCAAGGCACTCTAAAGAAGCCCCATTTTCAAAAGAAAGCTGAACCTGTTACCATTTGGGAGCTCACCTAAGAATATTTTATACATAATGAGATAACAGAAGAAGGAAGTTTGTGAAACAATAAGCCAAAAAACAAAAATATATTCAACTAAAGCATTTGCCTCAGGAAGCTAAATACTTATTGATATAATGTCAAACCATTTGCTGAAGAGTCCTGGTGCTTCTCCTGCAGGATGGAGCTGGATGAGCTGAAGGGCTATAAGGTCACTAGCCCACACTGGTGCTAGTATAGAAACTCCCCAAGTTACTGACATCAGGCCTTTGAAAATTTCCTTTTCCCCAAAAGGCTATTTCTTATAAATAGGTAATTCCTGTTACCAGAGTGTTAGCCTGGTATTTTCTGCTCTTTCCCAACTCTTAATAAGTATATCAGGTACCACAAGAAGTGATCTTCCTCTCCAGGAGAACTTTCCATGGTACATCTAGTTGTGTCAAAGCACCTCTCTCTCTTGGATACTAAGAGACCTAGGAGCCCTGGTTGTCTGAAGGTAGAAATAATCTTGGGTTTTGTGCAGGAAGAGGGTGGGTATAACAGTGAATTGGGTAAAGCAGGACATTCTGCTAACATTTTGTTTGGAAGTTTTCTCTAGTTTGATCTGACCCTTATTCATCATGCTTTCTTGATTGGGCAAACTCAGGCAATATATTAATTTCTCAGATGTAAATTGGAATAATAATGTCTTTCATGTAAGTTCACATAAGGATTAAATAAGGAAATTCATGTAAAGCACTTAACACCATGGCTGGACCAAAGCATGTAGTCAACTAATACTATCAGTTATGTGTGTAGAGTATTTGGCAAAAAACCCAGGCACATGGTAGGCACTTTAAAGCTTTAAAGTGTGTGTGTGTGTGTGTGTGTATGTGTGTGTGTGTGTGTGTGTATATTTTTTCCCCTCACTTCCACAACTACTCTCCCATACCCTGTAGTCCTTTTAGTTAATTACCAAACCTGATTCCATTGAATTTTGGCTATTTTCAAAAATCACATCATCTTTCATAGAATAAAATTTATCAGTTATAAATATAATATGAAAATGGCACTGACTGTGAAAATAATTCCAGAATAGCATATTCCAACATATATTAAACAATGGAGGCATCATTTATTTAGGATGTTAAAAACAACAAGCATTTGTTATATGAGTTCTGGCTATTTGAATGAAATTAGTGAAATATCAAATAATGGTCTATTACACCTGTAATTTTACCTCAACTCATTTCTGCAAACATTTGTTAAGCAACCCCTCTCCTCACAATATGGTGGTGGGCTCTGCAGGGAGTGCAAATTTAATAAGATCAACCCATGCATTTCCAAATTCATGGGGTTGTTATAAAAATTAAAATAAAAATACATATTACATTGTGAATAGCTCAACAAATAGGGAAAATATTACTCATCAATTTTTCAATTGCAAATGACAAATCCAACTAACTTAAAAGTGGTAGAGAGGGGAATAGGAAGAAACATAATGCTTCAAGGAAATGAAGTCAAGGAGTATTTAGCTTCAGGCATGGCTAGATCCAAAGGCTTAACATCCAGCAGCTATAATGTCTTCCTCTCTCTATGCCATTCAGTTTCAGCTGGGTTTCCTCTTTGATATAGGATTGACTTCTTTATCAATATGCTCTGATATCAGCTATTATCCAGGTCCAGATTCACATCTTCATACTTCAGCAGTTTTGAAGGAAAGAGAGATTTATTTTCTCAAAGGTTTCAGCAAAAGACCAGGAAATCTGGACCATTATTCTAATTTAGACTGTGTGAGCATCCACAAAACAATGACTCTGGCTCAGGGGGTGGAATATTCTGATTGATCAGGACAGGGTTACATGTTCATCCAAAAACTTAGGAAATAAAATCAATCTTATTAAAAGCATTTGGATTTAAAATAGTATAATTAGAGTAGAATTTTATAAAGAATAAGAAAAGCATGATGAGAAATTTCAAAAAAAAAAAAAGACATACTACAGGATGCATTAGTTAGGATTATTAGAAAGTAGCAAAATAATTCAAAATAACAGCATTTTAAACAACATAAGAGTTTATTTCATTCCTAGTCACAACTGAGAGACAGTCATCCCCCAAATGACACAATAGTATTAATATAAGAAATTCAGGTTCATGTGTCTTGTTGGTCCAGCATGGGGTTTATTCCAAAGAGTATAATATTGTCTAAGGTAGTTGCTGGAGCTCCAGCCATTACATCACATCCTATCTAATAGGTAGTAGGAAACATGAACTGATAGAAGAAGCCCCTCTCCCTTAGAGATACATCCTGGCAGTTGCACATACAGTCTCCAGTTGTATCCCATTGGCCAGAGCTAAGTCATATGGCCACATTTAACTGTAAAAGCGGCTGAGAAACATATAGTCTTTATTCTGGTCAGCTAAAAATTGGGGTTTATATCATTGTGGAAAAAAGGCAGAATGGAGATTTGGGGGCAATTAGATATCTTCACTAAATACATGGAAGTAAATAAATATAATAGATGATAAATGCTATAGAGACACAAAGAAAATAAGTTTGGGTTTTATCTTTCTGGAAAGCTATAAAACTCTAAAATTAAACCAGCTTCTTGATAACTCTGCCAAATCAGGGAAATGTTCATACTTCTACGCACTAAGATAATTTTAAATAATGATAAAAATAAAATTGTGGCAGCCAGAGGCTTCATGCATATCACGAACATATCTTTGAAGATCCATCAGCGGCAATCTTTTGAGAATAGTAGTGATACAATTTCTTAGCCTTAGGATTTTAGCATTTTAATCTCGCAATAATTTCACAAGTAATAACAAACAGTTTACATGACTATTTAAGAATGAAATTAAGGGAACGATGCTCCCCATTTTATTATTAAGAAATGGAAGTCAAGTGATTTAGTAAATCTGTAGTAAAAAACAGAATCAAAACCAAGGCAATGACCTTTAATGATTCCTCATCGTCTAAGACAAACAGGAGTCACCAGCATTTTTTTTTTTTTTTCGTAAGAACCAGATAGTATATACTTTAACCATTGAGGGCATTATACAGGTTCTGCCAAATCTACTCAATTTTGTTATTGTAGCCCACAAGCAGCCAGAGACAATTTGTAAACAAATGAGTCTGGTTGTGCTCCAATAAAACTTTATTTATAAACACTAAAATTTTAAATTAATATAAAATGTGTCATGAAATGCTCTTTTTTGATATTTTTTCAAACTTTAAACAATGTAAAAATTTGTTAGCTCACAGGGCACAGAAAAACAGGTGGTGGGCTGATTTGACCGACTCATGCTACTTCACAATAAAATACACGCTCTTGTCTTGAATTTACAATTCTCAGCATTACGGATCCAGTATTGCTATGGTTTGAATGTTTATGTCCCCTCCAAAATTCATGTTGAAAGTTAATCCCCAATGAAACAATTTTAAGAGGTGGGGTCTTTAGGTGGTGACCGCTCTCATGGTTGGGATTAGTCTGTCATCAAAGGGCTGGAGGGAACCAGGCACTTTTGCCCTCTGTCCCTTTCATCATTTGAAGACACAGCATTGGTCTCCTCCAGAGGATGCAACAAGGTGCCCTGGAAGGAGAGACTGGGTCCTAAGTAGACACTGACACGCTGGGACCTTGATCTTGGACTTCTAGCCTCTAAAACTGTGAGAAAATAAAATTTTTGTTCTTTAAAATTTAATACTACAGCAAAACCAGATTATTAATCTTGAATATTTTCCCACTTTCCCACCTGTGTCTGGTAATACGCTATTTAGTCCAACTGAAACTTACTAAAAACATTACAATCTGTTGAAATTTACCCTTTCTTTTGAAATTGCAAAAATACTTCCAAGGAATGAGAACAAGTAACTAAAACTAAAGCCTCTGAGTCAAAATGAGAATGCACTTATTCCAAAATCCCAAAACACATGAAGAAATATTATGTTGAAAAACGTAGCCATGAAAATCAACTTAAAATGATACGTGACGAAGACCAAAATAAGTATTTTTAGAATGGATAGACATGAATTAAGAGCATTGTTAAAAAAAAAACAACTGAATTTATAAATCTAAAATGCTTATTCAGAGGCTGATAGATGAAGTAGATGATAAATAAGCAGTAGAGATAATTAAAACCTGAACAATTTGATAAGTTTCTTAATCTATTAATAGAAACAAAACTAAATCAAAATGCAGGTAATAAGAGAATAAGTTTCAATAAAGCTGTTTTAAAATATACAGTAAAAATTTTCCTTCAATTTCAAAAGTTTGATGAGAAGTTATTTTTTAAAATAAAGACCTTGAGGATCTCATCTCTTTGCAACATATAGGATGCAATAAGCATTAAGATAAAGATCATATCTCATAAACTTAAAATCAAGTCAAGTTGACCCATTACTTTTAATATAATAGACATCTAAAAATAAAGCACCATTTTAAATCTTTCTAAAAACCAAATATAAAGAATCTTAATTCTAGGAAGATCTCCAGTTTTTAAAAAAATTAATTCCAATTCTTTCTGGTATGATTAGGATTAAAGCAAACATATATATATAAATATAGCACTCTATAATTGCTTTTCATAAATATAAATGAATAATACATATATAAAAATCTCAATTTGTGTTTTCATCTCCAGGGATAAAAATAAAATTTGGTTCTTTAATTTATATATTTATTTCATATCTATATTTATATATATACATTTATTTCCTATATATATCTCAATATAGGAACTTACAAATTTGATTTTAGTATTTTAAAGGTTTCTAATGATTAATTTCTAGTTTTTAACATAACTGATTGTTGAGGAATTCAGAGCACTTGAAAATAATTTCAATAAAAGAAAATATTCAAACAAAATAAAAATTAACAAAGTTTAATTGTGGTACCTATGATATAAAATTATTTTGAATAACAATAAAGTAGAAGGTTAATTTTAGACATGCTCTAAACTCTATATAAGTAATAGTTATAAAAATATAATGCTTTTGATAATACAGTATTAGATATTTCATCATTTATTAGAATTATGAAAAACACTACTCAGAAATACATATTCATATGTATTGTGTAACCAAATGAAAACATATAAAAATAAAGTGAGAAAATTCTTAAAGTTACGTAAAGGAGATATAAGAACAAATTTTCATTGCTTGATGTTGAATCTGAGGTTATACAAATATAAATTACAGAGTTTACCACTTTTTACAAAGCAATGAATACACATTTCATTTTTTCTACAAATGAAATATATTTTTACAAATTACTCTCTGCTGCCAACAATGGTTTTCGTAATTTCATAGCTTTGTTATTCTTGTTGCAATTTCTCCTCCTCCTCTTCCTCTTCCTTCCCTTCTTCCTCTTTCTTCTCCTTCCTTGCAAGCCCTTCCTCTTCTCCCTTCTTTTTCTTTTTATATGTGCTTCAATTAAATTACATTATCTCACGCAGCATACTATATATGTGTATATATGATATATGTAAAGAGTATATATTCTTTTGAAAATAAAAGGGAAATTATGGTTTTGAATGCAATGATTCTAAATCACTTCACCAAGTAGTACTTCTGATATGTTGATGTCAACTTTATATTAAATTATGAACAGAAACATAATTCATTTCTGAAATATATTTTAATAGCTTTATACACCTTCAAAGGCAATATTGAAAAATCGACATGTCTTTGATATCTTGATAATTCCGTAGTTTAGGTTGAAAGATTTATTGATAAATAGGGTAAAAAAGGCTAACTTAACTTTTAAATACTGAATAATGGTTTTTATTTTGTTTAGGATACAGATAGTTAATCCATGCAGCACGATTTTCCCTGCTTAATTCCTAAATTCCCTTAATCTTTACAGTTTTCTAATAGACTACCAATTAAATTGACTAAATAAGATTAGAAAATGTTTAACGTTTACTAAAATGTTGAAAAAAGTAAAATGGAGAATAAAAATGTCAAGTTTTTACATAGCATTTCAAGTGTAGCTATATTAATTCTGACTCTTCAATGTTTTTGACTCATCTTTATAAAAATGAATGCAATAAACAATTCAATTGCTTAAATGTCTAAAATGCAATTGTGTAAAAATAAATGGATGTTTCATGCATCAACATATATCTGATCTTTTCCGTTGCTAAGAACCATGTGAGCAAAATCTATAATTTCTATATCTATTTCTACATTCTCTTAGTGGTGAGGTAGTAGAAAATGCTTTGCAATTGGGAAAATAAGTTTCCGTTTCAATCCTCCTATGGCATGCTTTTCCACACATTGTCCTGCTCTGTATTTTCAGCTTTCAATGGTATCTGTGATGTTTTTTAAAAAATGCCCTTTCCTATTCTAAGCATACAGTGTTCACAAGTCTTGCCTAGAAGATTCTTTATATTTCTATTGTCCATGAAACTTAGGATCTCAAAGTTATTATTGGATTCCTAAACTTATGTGTCTGACAGTTGTATTTGAAACAAAACTTCTCTGCTAAAATTTTGTCATTCCATTTTGCAGTGGTTGACTAGGATGAACTCCACAAACAGTAAAAACCTTAGGTAATAGTGAAGCTATATTCAGCTTTTCAAACCACTCCAGAATATTTCTGTCTTCAAATTACTGGTAGCAGCATCACCTTTTCTAAAGAGGATGCTATTATAAAAAAAAGAAAATGAAAACTCCTATGACAAAGTTCAAAGATAATAATAAAATTAGGAAGCAGCTATAACTTGGGAAGCAAACAAATTTATTATTTTTTTCCCATAATCCATTATTTAAAATTAAAGAGCTAATTGTACTGTAACACAGAGTTTTGAATTTCAACTTTTTGGTAAATTTGTTCCCAGTAGGATATATGTGAATAATATGTATGTAAAGTGGAGTGTTAACAAGACAAAAAAGAATTCTCTATATAGAGACATATACTTTAATTTTCTCTTTCTCTCTTTATATATATATATGTGTGTGTGTGTGTGTGTGTGTGTGTGTGTGTGTGTGTATGTAAGCGTGTGTCTAGTGAACAAATGTGGACTTGAAAGAGGCAGTCCTTCAAGATAGATTCCAGTTGGCTAACTGGGCATAAATTGTAAATAGAGCCAAGGAGCTATTTGCTGACTAGAGGTCACACATATATTTGAGTTCCTCGAGACGCACAGCTCTGTTTAACATTGGGACTTTCAGAGTTCACCTGGACCAACCAATCGGGGTTCGGTTGAATCAATCAATCAGGACTCATCTGTATCAACCAATCAGAAGTCAGCTGTGTCAACCAATAGGAACTAAGTGAATTTGAATTTTTTATTTGCATAAACAACCTGGGCAGGAACTTTTTCTATAAACCTAAACCGTCCCTTCACTCTCTGGAAAGAACCTTTGGTTTTCACCAGAGGCTGGGGCTCACCTGCTTGCAAACTTTAAATGGGAACAAAGTCTCTTTCCTCCAAATTATTTTTTCAGACAACTTTTTTTTTTTTCCTTTCAAGAAACCTATGTGATGCCAATATTGGTTTAATTTCTAATGGTTTAATGTTTGCTAGAATTACACTTAGGAGCCAATTCGAAGCCCACAGACAAATTTTGAACATGTTTAATAATGTCAAAGTCCCATTACAAGAATGCCAAATTGAGAGTAAAACTCAGTTTTTATCTTTATATTCTCTATGATTTATATACTGTTTAAAATTGTGACTTGATGTGAAAAAGCAATTTACAGAATGGGAAGACATTTCCAAAGTATATATCTGAGAAAGAGCTCAGGTTGAGATATGATACATAGATATTGTATAAAAGAAATTTCAAAAATATAAAAAGAACTCCTACAAATCAATAAGAGATATAAAACTGAATGGAAAAATACACAAAGTATTGTAACAGGCTCTTCCCAAAAAAGCATATCCAAATGGCCAATGAGCACATGAAAAAGTGTCCTGTTCCATTACTTTTTGGTAATGAAAAATTAAATTGAATATATTATACAACTGGATACCCATATAAATGGTGAAAATAAAAAAGATTGACAGTTAACAAATTAACAAATTTTGTTAATGATATGGAGGAACTTGAATTCTCGTACTTTACCAAGTAGCTTGTAGAATAACACAAACACCATGGGAAAACTGCTTAATAGTTTCTTCTGAAAAATTAAATATCTCCACATCTTGTAAATCAGCAAGTTCACTCGTGTGTGTGTGTGTGTGTGTGTGTGTATACCAAAAAATAAATATCCATTAACAAGTAATGGTACAAACAAATGGTGGTATACTCATTCAATGGGTCATATACAACAGTAAGAAGAACATAGTATTGATAAACACAAATATATAGATAAATTTCAATTTCATTAGTCTGAGTGAAAAAAAATTCACAAACAACAAAGAAAATACTATATGATTCTATTTATAGGAAGCTATTAGGTGATGAGAGAATTCAAAATAGTGCGTACTACTAGGAGGATGATTGGCAGAGAGTAAGATGGTGCCATCTGGAATAATGGATATGTTATATATTGGTGGTAGTTTTATGATATATACATATATAAAAAGTCATTTAATTTTATTTATTAAGATCTATGCATTTTATACTATGCAAAATTTACCTTAATAAAATCATCTTCTGGTGTTACTAAAAATACTTTGATAAGCAATAAACGTAATCTTAAGTGTCATCGTGGTTGGGATTATTTTGTTGATATTATGGTTTTCATTTGTCATTAAGAGTAGGCTTTAATTGCCTTTGCACATAAATCAATCTCTAAGAGCTCTCTGAGAATCATTATGTCTTTCACACCTCTCAGGAAATATGTGCATTAACATGACCTAATACCTATGTAAGTCAATGTGCATGCCTCCATTAACTGTAGCTCCATCAGTTTTTTCAAAGCTGTTGATCCCTTGTTAACAGAAGGAACACATCATGGGAAAATGTCTCCTCCAAGCATCTCTAGGAGTGCCTGTGTGCACTAAAAGACTATCATCTTTCATTCCTTCACCGTTTACTGTGCAGAGCTATGGACATAAAATGATTTGGTGTCTGACTGCAAGGGGTTCAAGATCCGGTTTTCAGCTCCCGGTGAGCTGGTAGGCTTCTGGTCCTTTCTGCACCCTGACCAGGCTTAGTCTTCCACCTCAGGGTCACCAGAAAGCCACTCCCACCTAATCCCCTCTTGGCGCCAAGCTCCATGACTGTGTTGGCCACGCTGCGTAGCCTCCATCCTCTCAGCGCTCCGAGTTGAGAACTGCCAGAGACAGCAGAGAGGTGGAAGGGGAGATGAGACATAAAAACTATAAATTCGGGGTGGGATAAAAAAATCTATAAATTTTGGGTGGGATTGATGTAAACTTTGATGTTGGAACCCCAACATACAGGATATCTGGGAAACCGAAACAACTTGCAGGCAGAGGGGCGGGCAGAGGACTTCCACCAACAATGAGAAAAATCACCCCACCCCACCCCCTGCACCAAAGTCCGGAGAGGAGGCTTCTTGCTCCTTGGGAGAGCTTGAGCGAATCTCGCAGCCTCGGGTCCCTGAGCCCAATGTCACTCGGGGTGGTAGCTCTGCTGGTTTCCGCCCCAGGTGCGAATATCAAATGTGCTCCCTGCTGGAGAGGCTGGTGGGGAGCTGGTGCAGAGGCACAGACAAAAATAGCACCGGGAATAAGAGAGAATAGCCCCAGCTGCCGCCCGCAATATCGGAGGCTCCTCCCCTTTCCATCAAAGTGACTGGCTAGCAAACGCTGTTCCCTTCTGCGAAGAGAAAGGCCCACAAGGGCTTAGAGCACGTCTGTGCGGGCGGAGCGCTTGGGACTCGCGCCTCGGTTCTGGTTTTGGCGACTTGGCTGGAGCACGAGGCGAGCTGCAGCTCTCCGGACTGGGGTGGGTGACGTGAGGGAGAAAGCGGCGCCGTTTGCGCTGGGGGATGAAAACTAGTCACCAGCGACAGTGAAATGATGGCATTTGTGTCGTGAATGCGATGGCGAATTAAGCAGAGCCAGAGCTATGCGGAGAGGTGTCAGGCCGCTCTGTAGCTGGCACTCAGTGTCGGGTCACCGAGCCCAGGACAACTGAGTTTCTGGAAAATATTTCTGCTGTCCGCTCTGATTTGAGTCATTGACTTGATTCATTTCACAAATTTAGTGGAAACTCACTGAGATGCCTTTTATCTGAGAAGGATCAGATTTTCCAAAGTGTTAAAAAACTTGAAATTCCGACGAAGATAATACTCAGTATTATTTTTAACCCTCATATGATTGTGTCTTAAATCAGAGTCACAATAAATGCAAGTGCTCAGTGTGCTCAAAAGTGCACTTTTTCTCAGATAATTTGCACAATTAGGTAATCCACCAGTAGTTTAGAAATCTTTGTAACTATTATATGACAAACTTTTTTTACAACAAACTTAATAGTTTGTTATTACAATGATTCTTAATGAAGCTTTTAAATTTGTAGTTGAATATTTTATCAAAATTAAGGAAGTATACTACTTTGTATTATTTATTTTGAAGTAAATTAGTTATTTTAGAATTTTTTTTTTTTAATTTACAGAGAACGTTTGAAGGTAGGAGAGAGGGTTTCACTATATTCCAGACCCAACTTCCCCTATCGTATCATCTTACATTTGGATGGTACATTTGTCAAAACTAATGAACCAAAATTGATATATTATTATTACCTAAACTCCATACTTTTTTCAGATTTTTTTAGTTTTATCTAATATCCTTTTTCTGCCCCAAGATCCCATCCAGTATACTACCTTACAGTTAGTTGTTACGTCTCCTTAAACTCTTCTTCGGGGTGGCAGTTGCTCAGACTTTCCTTGTTTTTGATGATCTTGATGTTAATAGTTTTGAGGAGTAATGGTCATATATTTTGTAGACTGTCCCTCAACTGGAGATTTGTCTGATGTTTTTCTTCTTATTATATTGGAATTATGGATTTTTTTGGAGGAAGATCACAGAACTGAAGTGCCACACTCATTACATCATATGAAGCATACATGCTGTCCGTGACTTATGTTTATTGTTACTAACCTGGCTGATGTAGAATTTGTCAGACTTTTCCACTATAAAATTGAAACCCCCACTTTTATAATCACTTTCCCAAAGCAAAAGGAGCCTCCACCTAAATTTGTTTTGATGTCCAGACTGATAATACAACACATACACCAAGAGGGTAAGAAAAGTTTTATTACATAATCGAAGTTTCTGGGGAAAACAGAGCAGATGAATCAAACAAGATCAAAATTATCTTGAGAACAAAGATAGGAGACTGTCTGGGGTTTTTATTACGGTTGGGGGTGAGGCCAAGATGAGCAATCCCATGCTCAGGTAGGGGCTTACATGGTTCTAATCTTCTGCCTGCACTCAAGGAGGGAGCACCCAGACTTTCTTATGAGCTTGCCCATATATGAGATGCAAGGGGAAGAGGGAGGAGTGAGAATTAAAGCTGTCAACAGTCAAAGATCAGAAAATGGAGTCAGACTCCTCATTACACCGCCTTTTTATACTATAGTTTGGGAAGAAGTCATTATATGCAGCCTACTCTAAAGAGGTAAAGACTTACTCTCCATCATTTTTAGTAGAGGGGTGTCCTCCTTTAGGGGAAGGGTGTTATTTACATAAATTATTTGAATTCCTCTGCATGAGATATTTTTCTATTTATTTATCCAAACATTTATTTATATCAGCTCAGATTCATGGATATTTATTTTATACTTTGGTTTATAATCCAATACAGCCACACTTATTCTGTTCCTAAAATAGTTCCAGTTTTAGCCGTTGGGAATGCTTTCAACTGGCTACCTTGTCTCTTTGACATAGCTGCATAGAGTATTTTTGGTTTTGTTTTTCTGGGGGTTTTTTGTTTGTTTGTTTCCTTTTCTTTTAAGTGCTTTCTTTCTTTGCAGCATTACAATTACATCCAAGCTCATCCTGTATATTCACTAACCAACATTAGAGTCCGCCAATTCTCCAGGGAGCTTCTGGCTTCTTTTGTTGAAGTATGGAAATAGAAACCAGGATCTAAGTGTGTATTATTTACTTATTTTTTATCCTAATTTACTGAGGATGAAACAAGCTTCACGGGGCTTTGTTAATAGAGAAAAGAGACAGGAAGAGGCAGTATTAATAATCAAAATGATGACAGTGAAATAATTCAGAGGAAACAAAGACCACAAGTTTTCTTTCAGGGCACTTGGACATATGCTCTCATATACTAAATTGAATTTTATAGTCATAATTGGTGGTAAAGTGCAAAATCACACTGAATTATTTGCAGAAATGTACTGTTTAATAAACCAACAAAACCTTCAGAGCCTCCATGGCATTTATAAGCAAAATAATGAAATTAGTTTAAAGTAAACTAAATCTTTGAAAGAAAGAGTAATGAATTTTTAAAAAGACAGAAGCAGATGTTTAACATTTCTGATATAAACTCAATGGCTTATGGGCCTTTAATGACACAGCAACTATACAAAGTTGATGAAATCTTAGTGAAAGAATATATCAAATATGTTTTCTCAGGAATTTTTGATGAATCATGACTAAGAAGGTAGCTCAAATACAACTTTATAGTGATACCATACATATCTAGGAACTGGTTAATAATATGGGAGATGAATGCATAGAACAAATAAAGATAGAATCTTTTATGGCAACTTGATGAAAGCCCAGATATTGTTAATATGGAAATTTTTTTGGTGTATGTTTAATTTGAACATGGTAGTGATATGAAAAATTACTTTATGCAGCTTACTTGACAACAAACCAACCAGCTCTAAAATGTGTTAAACTGTAAAGGATTACAATGCTAACAAACATGATTTGTAGTTTAAGATTTGGTTAAGAGTATGTTTTGATTTCACAACTACAATGACAGGAAAGCATTCTGGATTATTTATCCTGAGTAACCCTCAATATATTAAAAAAAAAAAAATGATCATCACCTTTACCATCTGGGTGAAATGGGCCCTTAATTTTTTTTACATTTTATAAATGTAAAAAGTCATTTTATATGTAATTATATATTATACATATATTTACATTTAATATGTTATTTTGTAAATAATTTACATAACTGAAATATAGGGAAAGCAGGTAATAACTTTATTCAAAATTTTAATAAGAATTTAAACATAGAAAACATTTTAAAATCATGAATTTGGTATACACCTCTTAAAAGAAAAATAATACTGTCACCTACCCTTTTAGCAAAATTGGATGGTCTGGGTTCTTGTAAACTATTGTTTGATGAAGTCCTTTCTGTTGAATGACTAACTGCATAAGAATAGCACAGTTCCTTTTATTCCTTAAGAAGTAAGTTTTTCTCCTATAGATTCTTGACTTTGAGAAAATCCATCATCTATCTGAAGACTTCTAGTCTGAAGTTCAATTAAATAATTGATCTCACCATTGTCATTAGTAAAGAGAATGGTGCTCTCTGTTTCTTTGCTCTCAGCCTCTTCTGATTCTAATAATTAAGACCTATCTTGTTCTGTCAGTTTTTTTCTCTTTGCCATTATGGGAATAAAATGAAAGCCAGAAGCAAACCCCAGAGATTGTGTCCCAGTCTTACACCTTCTCAGTGGATTATGTGGTACTTTAGGCAATACAGTAAGAACTCTGAAAGATGATGGTTTATTTCACTAAAGTATCTTCTTTCTAGGTGATTCCATCATATTCCATTCTTTTAGCATCTTGATCTTTCTTTAGCATAGATGACAAAAATTGCTGAGTAGTTATCAATAATTCCTATGATGATGGATGAAAAATACTTCAAGATATGGAAAAAATAAGATTACTAAATTCCCATAATATATCTTAGATTTATAGAAAGTCTGATAGACTCATATGGCAATTGCAAGGTAAATGAATTTTTTATTATATTTTTTAAAAAAGTAAAACAATGTTTTGTTCTTTGGAAGACCTCTCAGAAAACATAAAAGTCACAAATATTGATTCTCACAAACAGAACTGCTTAAAACAGAAATCAAAAATTAGACCAAACTCAGGTCTAATTGTCTCTGATGGAATACTGAAGGTTAGAAATTGTGCTAAAATGTAAATCAATACACTGTTTTTGTGTGTGTAGAAAAAGTTACCAAGAAAAATAATTCATTTGAATTAAACAATGTGTTCAGTGATGTAGTGAAAAATGTGACATACTAATGGCCAATTAAAAGCTTGATTTGTGATTTGACACTACTTGCTTTAATATATGGAACTTGATCATAAGCAATGGTTATTGCATGCTTATTTAAGATAATTATCAATGGAAAAAATTTAGTCAAGAAAGTTTGAACAACAGAATTAACTCTTATAGCTTAAAGAGCTATTTCTCTGATCTCTTTAATATTTTTATCATCTTAATACTTTCCTTAAGGGAAGAAATGCAACATATTATTAAATGGCAGACATAAGATAAAATGACCAAAAAAAGATACATTTGGAAGAACAACCTTATCTGTTGTAATTTTATAATTTAACAACACATTAATGTAGTAGGTAATGATCTTGATATTGTATATCTGCAAAAGTTATTTCCAAAGATTTTGCAAGATTGACATAACATTTTAAATTTTATTTTCCATCAAAATACATCTTATACATAATAAATACATGGATTCAAAATTGATTTCTTTCATCAAATAATTTTACTTAGATTATAAGTTTACAGGATAAATTATTGGACCTTCTTATGGAAAAAGGATTGAAGATAAACTTTGAAAATGTAGCATTATAAAGTAAAATCAGCCAGACACAGAAAAATATTGCATGATCTCACTTTTTTCCTCACTTTTTTTTTTTTGACCTTTGCAGGCCAAAGTAGTAGATATGCAGGATGAACAAGGCTAGAGATATAATGTACATGACGACTATAACAAAGCTTTATTATATTAGAAATTGTGTTAAATAAGTAGATTTTAGCTTTTCTTGTCACAAAGATATGTTAACCTGCTTTACTATTGTAACCATTTTACTACCTATATGTATTCCATAACATTATGTTGTAAATCTCAAATATATATAGCTTATTTTATAAAAAATATAGTATTATTTCCTTGATTTTGAATAAAATTTTAAAATGACTAACTTGAAACTGCTGAGATTGACTTAAATATTTCTGTTCACATTCCTGCTGAGATACTTTTAAAAGACTGCATTCTCTATTGTATTAATAAAACAAATCCTACAAAATTCAGCTGTGCTTTTCTCCCCTAAAAATAGCATTATTATCAATCCAAACTAAACTAAATAAGTTGACAAGCAAGAAGCAAACACACCTGTCACATTAAAAATTTATATATTGATACACATAGTGCTTGTTTAAAGTTTGTATATAAGTTTTTACTATGTGGCCTCTGCCTTTCACCTATAACTTTTTTGTTAAGTTATAATTGCAGAATAACAAAAGAAAGTTATGAGTTTAACAGTAATTTTCTATATTAATCATTGATATATATATGTTCAATGAACAGTGTGAATAGATTGAGAATCATTTTCTTTTTTCCTTATTAATAATTGTTTTGCCTATATTTGTTGAAGTGTACTTCATGTCTGTATGGTGTAATATTTAAAAAGGACTTGCATTTTGTATATCTCTTTCATCTACAAATTTATTTTTGTTGTAGTTTTACAAAACTCTGGAGGAAATGGATATAAAAAGGTCTTTCATTCTGGACGATTTTAGAAATCCAGTCTAGAATTTCTTATTCTTTCTTCTTCATTGGTCCCGAGCTTGGGAGTGGGTAAGCAGTCTCTGCAGTGACTTCCCAATGATCCCTGTCTCCTGGTATTCACACTCTTGTGTCATCTTCTCTCCTTGAGTACGGGTTGGACTACTGATTCCCTTCTAATTAACAGAATATAATGGAAAGGACAGAATTTCACCTCCAGGATTTGCTAACACCTACACTGTAGCTTCCTTCTTGGGCTCCTTCTTTGGCTCTCTTGCTGGTAGCTCTGAGGGAAGCCAGCTACCATGGATGTTACCCTATGGAAAAACCCCGGCATGGAACTGACCTCTGGAGCCAAAAGCCCCGAGAATCTAAAGCCTCCCAAGAGTCATGTGATAAGCTCAGAAAGAGACCCTACTCCAAGTGAAGCCTTGAGATGACTGCAGATCTGGAGGCCACCTGGATTGCAGCCTTGTGAGGACCGTGAGCCAAAGGCATGCAGCTAAGGTGTGCCTGGACTCCTACTCTGAGATAGTAAAGGTTTGTTTATTTAAGCAGATAAATTTTGAGGGTAATTCGTATAGCCATAGATAGAATTAATATAAGGAGTCTGATGAAACGTTATTATTTAAATTTTATATCCTATTAACTAATTGAAATATTTTATTTTCTGAATTAGTTTTATCATTGATTCTCTTGGGTTTTATGGGTGTACTATTATATTATCTGCAAATACAAATTGTTTTGTATTTTCTTTACCAATTCTTCTTTATTTTTCCATTCCCTCCTCCCCACTGCCACCTGTATGATTTCTGCTGAGTTTTTCAGCCGTTAAAAAAAGTGGTGAACTAATGCCTTTCGCAGCAACCTGGATGGAACTGGATGGAACTGGATGGAACTGGAGACCATTCTTCTAAGTGAGGTATTGCAAGAATGGAAAAACAAACACCACATGTACTCACTATTAAATTGGAACTAATTGACTAAACATTATGAAAGGCAATTTCAATAAAGGTGTCAAAAACTTTCTGACAGGTGGTAAAATTTCACAGCAAGGACGTCTTTTGCTCTTTACAGTATATATATATATATATGTATATATACTCCCTTATCATACAAAAAAGATCAAAGAGGAGTTGGGGGGAGAAACAGAATTGCAGGGCTCTTGAAAAAAGCATCCAGCATAAATCACATTTAATGTATTTTTAGGTTATCTGGAAAGAACTAAAGGAAGTCAAGGGGCAGAGCAGGTGCCTTTTGTTTTCTTTCCACATTTCGCCACCCTGCTTAGGTCTATGGTCAGTAATCGTGACTTGCCATATTGGAGTCTGAGGCAAATGGAAAAATCAGTAATATCAATCAAGTCTTCATATACAATTTCAATATTTTGTGTATCATGGGTTTCAGCATTAACTTGGACTTTTTATTAATGCACTAAAATAATATTTATCTTGATTATTAAGTTTTCTGCTCCCCTCTTCTCCCCCACCCCAACTTTGATGCTGGTGCCTGAGGCAAGTGTCTCACTCACGTCACCCTGGTTCTGGTCCCACAGCGTGTCCTTAGGTTGTCTCCAGTAAAACGCCCTCCCTACCTCCTGCACGAACTCAACAGGAAGATCCGTGAAGCGTTCCTGTCACTGTCCCTAAAGGCCCCCCTACCTAATCTGCACGTTTTTTTCCTTTCTCTGGTGTGAATGCTTCCCGGAGATGTCTTCCGTGGCCAGCGCGAGCAAGTACAGCCTTGAAAACTGGTAATTTTGTGGTTGACTCAAACTCGTGGTGCCCGGCAGGAGCTAGGCGCAAACGTCGACGCTGCCAGGCTCCAGCGGGAACGCAGTATCCAGGGGACCGATGCGACCAGAACCGCTTCCTGTCCGGAGCCCGAGGCGCCAGGAGGGCTCAGGAGGTGGGTCGGTGGCTGGTTACTTGGAACCATGAGGGCATCAGGAAGAAGGGTTCACCCTGCCCGTTGAGGACTGGATCCTCACAGGTCCCACGGCTGAAACCCAGCGGCCCCTTTCCACGGCGGGCAGAGAAGGGCTCTTCCGTGCGAGCGGACCCCGCGCTGTCCCGCGCCCGCCCGCACGTCCTGCCTCCGGGAAAGAAACCAACGCGGGTCGAGCTGAGCCGCTCACGCGCCTTCCCGAAGACGGGACGACGCCCACAAAGGCCCAGTCGCCCGGGGGAGGTTTCTGCTAGCCCGACTGTCGCCCCTGTCCCCAAGATAGTCGTGACTCAAAGTGACGCAGAAAGGGCCTCGCCCTCTGTTGTCCCTTCCGACAGGCCCGGGACCAGGCAAGCGCCCAGAGCTTCCTGGGACAGGAGCCCTGGCCCGGCGTCTGCGCGCCCGGTGCCCGCGGTGGTCCTCGTCGCCAGCTCTCGGGCAGAGGCGCGCGCGCCCAGAGCGGGCGGGAGCTGCAGTCTCGGCGCCCAGAGCAGATGCCAGACAGTTGATCCGGCAGGCAGAGCAGGCGGGCGCGGGGCAACCCCGGTCTCCCCAAGGAAGGGGCGGAAGGGGTGGCCAAACGTGGGCCGGGGCGCCCTCTGCGCTCCCCGGAGGCGCCTGGAGCTGCAGCTCGCTCGCCCCTTCCCGCCGCAGGGGCTGCTCTCCGAGTCCTGTCAGGTTCGCTTAGGAGTGGAGGGTCGGGGCCCACTCACCTGCAACCTGAGGATCCTTCGCCCCCATTTCCTCCCGGTAGACTCACACTCCGCGTCAGAACCGGCTTCAGGCTACTTATTTCCCTGATTCCTACCCAGAGTCACCTGTGCTCCTGCTCTCTGCAGCAGAACACAGAGAAGGTGGCGCCGCCGGCGGGCAGGGGAGCGATGTGAGTACAGGCTCCTTCAGTCTAAGGGCCCCGTAGAATTAAGTTTCCAAAGGTCAGAGGAATAAAAATAAAATCAAACCAAAAAATGCGTCTCTTTGAATATACTCAGAATGGTCAACTTTGTGCAGATGATCAATAAGGGCCAACACTGCCTTTAGAAAACCTTCATTCATTCATTCATTCATTCATTCATATAGGGCAAGCCAAAAATAGGTTATTTGTACTATATTAACTGTGATTAATAATTGATTTGCTTCTCTCATTCTACTCATTGGGTGCCTCTTCTGTAACTGGCTATTGCTATGTACTAAAAACTACAAGATACTAGAAAATGTTTACACCATGTACAATTCTTGCAAGGATGAAGACTTGCCACAAAAACTGCATGATTTTGTGAGCAGTTGGCCTCAAATTTGACTCAACCTTTTCTGGAAAGCAACTCGAATAGGTAAACATGATCACTTAAGATCTATCTCTCTGTAAAATGAAGCTAAATCAGAAATAAGAAAAGACTCATGCATAGATGAGACACTGAAGTGTGAATTGTCACCCACATCAGCCTCTCAGTGGGCATAGAATTTGTAGATAATCTCCACCTTGCATTAGCCATTGCCCCCAAACCCCTCTAAAATGGTTACAAAGAAAAGAAGCGTCAGCCCTTATCACCAGCTGTAGTGCAGTATGAAATATTTAGAATTACCATTACATTGCACTATGTCAGTTTTGCTTTTTATATTGTCCAGAAAAAAAAATGATATCCTAATTTTACTGTGAAATATTTCTATTTTCAGTTTCTAAAAAGTGAGAAAAATGAAATCCAGCTCATAGGTCTGAGCTTGTTTTCACACTACAGGCAGTGTTCTACCATCTGTAGTTATGTCTAGGTTGAAAATATCAAACATTTTATTCATTTCGGACACTTTGACTATGAAGGTAGGTGATCAGAAGTGTTTTCCTCTCACAGCCTCTACTGCAAAGAGTGCCAAAAACAACATCATCCTCATACTATTCATTTTTCTCTCAATTTCTTATATTTTTCTTAAAACAGAAAATATCTCATTACATTTATGGGTGATAATGACTGTCTAGCCTATTATCTTCTTTCATAATTTACAATATCTTTGAGATAAATTAGAAGAATATTTCTGAAACTCTCTCATTTGGAAAAAATAAGATATTGTTTCTATAAATTTAACAAATACAAAAGTAATTTAGAAGTAAAAAATATGTTTTCTTGTTGTTGATGTATCCCTTACAGAAATTCATCTGCTCATCAGTTTTGTCTTTTACAGAAAAGGAGAACTCTTATTTATATCCTGAATTTATCTTAGTTAATCTTTAAGGATAGGAGAGTGATAAGCTCTATTATTCTTATTCCATTATAGAAAGAAAGAGAGAGAGAAAGGCAGGGAAGGATGCAAATATAAGACTTTTTGTAGTTTGGGATAAAACTATTTAATACAGGAAAAATTGAAACATTAACCCTGTAATTTTAAAAAGTATATCAAAATTTTCCTTTTCCTTAAACAAATAATGGCTAGAAAATTGGAGGAACTTTGGAATGAGTTAGAGACTCAAGGGATATCTAAATAATATAGCTCTTTTTCTTTTTAAAAATGTCACCTAAAAATTCTTTTAAATGAACTCAGATATATTAGATCAAATTTAATTGTACTATATAATATTTGTTTTCAAATTTCCATATATTTTTGAGATTTTCAGCATGATAAACCATTTACTTGGGTAATGTTTTATAAAATGAACATTTTTTGAATGTTACTTTAATTTCTCAATGTATTAGCAAAACTGATATGTTAGGATTTGACCCTTCTTTGAGAGCATTTTCTCTTTTGTAAGTAGGACCAGGCCCTTCTCAACGTAGAGCTTATTTGTTAAGATTCCAAAATTAGCCGTTTGTCATTTCAGCATTGTAGGACTATCTCAAAATCCTCTCTTATGTTTTACAGTTATCTAATAAGTATTCAAGAAAGACAGTTATTTCAATTTACTGTTAGTCTAATTTTTATAGACTTAAACACAGTTCAAAAAAAGGTAGTATGAATAATGGTGGAGTCAAAACAGAATATTCCTGTGTAGTCGGGTAACTCAAAGGCTAGATATCAATTACTTTTCCCTCTTTCTCCTGCTCCATCTGAGTTCTCTGCAGTGCATTTTATATGTACAGGAATATGTTCTGAATTCTTTTATTTTCAAATATTTCCTTTTATTCTGAGCCAAATTCAAGTAACTTTGAGAAAAACTTTACCTAGTTACTTTGGATTACATGCATCTATGCCTTTTTAATTTTAATAGTATTAGTCTGAAGCTGTGTGATTCAAGATAGAGAATGCCATACTACCTTTATGTACTAATTTATTCTTTTATATAACTAACTTTTTAAATTACTAATCTCTGTTCTTTAAAATGAGTGTACTTGTCTCATGGGGGATTAGGAAATGGATAATTCAGTGAAAGGAAGTGTTGATTCTCGAATTCTAAATTCCTAGTGAACCTTCCAAGATAGTTTTCTAGTCCCGATAAAATATGAACTTGATGGTTCCTGTGGTTTCAATGTGTTCGCCAAGAAAGCACATATTGGAAACTTAATTCCTGATGCAAGAATGTTGAAGGTGGGAATGAGAGATGAATAAGCCAGGATGGTGGAGTGAATGGATTAATGCTATTATCCTGGGAATGGGTTTGCTCCTTATTGCTGGTGTGGGTACCTTATAAAAGGAAGAGTTTGACCTGCTTTTGTCTCTCTTTCACTCTCTTGCCTTCCACCATGAGATGATGCACTGAGAAGGCCCTCACCAGATACCAGCATCTAGATCTTAGACTTTCCAGCCTCCAGAACTATGCACCAATAAGTTTCTGTTCATTATAAATTACCCAGTCTCAGGTATTCTGTTATAGCATCAAAAAATGGCTAAGAAAATAGTCAAACACCAACTCACAAATATCTACTATCTACCTAATACTGTCATTAATATGGATAATTAAAAAATAAATTGTCTATTTGTGAACATTCCAATGCTCTTGGTCTGGAGAAAAATTTAAATACATGGAATAACAAAAATAATAGAAGGTATAATTTTAAGATCTTAAAATATTTTGTACTAGAGTTTAAGCCAAAAGTTAGAGGCTTTTTATTAATCCTGTGGGAAACATCAATATGGCAAGAGATCACAGAATGAAAAACTCAGTAGAAGAGTCGGCTCTTGTACTTTAAAGGTCAGGTGGGTCTTCCAAGGTTAGACTGCTATTCCTGATAGACTGTGAACCAAGAAAGACTTTCTGTTTTGAAACCCAGAAAGACCAGGAACTTGATACTTAATACTAATTCAATTTATGTGAAATTTATAATGAAAAAAACACTGAGGTTAGATACTCTAGATGAAATATCTAAAGATCATTAAGTGGTACCATGCATCTCCAAAAGTCTTTCAAAAATGACTGCCAGTCAATTCAAATGGATCTTTTTCAAAGTGGTTTTCAATTTTGATTTGGTTCATGATAAAAAAGTGAAGAAACAAAATACTTTTTAATAATTTTAATAGATATTTTATAATATTAAATATAGTTTAGATGAATGATAATTTCTTTTCCCTTTTGATAAACATATATAATTATTTTCTCTCTCTCTCTCTCCTTTCTCACATACACATACACACACACCTTTCGGGAGTTTTTTAAATGGATATTCATTGATTTATTGATTAAATGTGGAGATTATGGGTATTGATATTAAAAAAAATAGGAAATTACAGTAATCCCTCAGTGTACTTGGAGGATTGGTTCCAGGATTGCTGTATACCAAAATCCACACATACTCAAGCTTCCCAGTGGGCCCTGTGGAACTCAAGGATAGGAAAAGTCAGCCCTCCATATAAGTGGGTTTCACATGCTTCACATACTATATTTTTGATCTGCATTGGGTTGCTGATGCAGAACTTCCTGATTCAGTGGGTTGACTGTATTTATTGGAAAAAATTCACTTATAAGTGGACCTGTACAATTCAAACTTGTATTCCTCAAGGATCAACTATAAAATTAAAACCATAATGCAATACCACTACATCCCATTCAATTAAAATGGCTATAATGAAAAGGAAGAAAAATATCAAGTGTTGAAAAGTCCATGAATTAACTGAATTTTCATACACTGATTATGAGAGTTTAATTTGGTACAACCACTTCAGAAAATTGTTTGGCTGTACTACTATGACTGAGCAATTCCATTTCTAGATATATACATCAATATGCATTTATATTCACTAAAAGACATACTCTAGAATATCTATGATGACTCCAAATAAGAAAAAATCCAAATGTACATCAAGATCAGAACAGATAAAGAAATTGTGGGGTATTCATAATATATTTTACTATACCACAATGAGATTGATTAAGCAACTACATACAACAATGTGGGTAACCACATGGATCCAGTATGTCAGAAACATACTGGATGCAAGTGGGATTATCAGACATTACATTCTTCATGCTATGGTGCCATAAGAAATACATAGCAACATCTCTAAAGTATATTGCTTAAAATTGAGTCAGAATCAAACTACCGGATTACAAGAAATACAAGGACATAAGAACTGGATAAATGACAATACCCACTGACCTAATACAGAATGTAAGATTTTCTAAATGGTACAGTTTTTCAAATAAATTATTACTGTAAAAAGAAAGGAAGACTGTAATTGCAGGAAAGTTCTTTAGATGGCTTTGGAACAAGTTCTCCCATATTTCTGATGTGTGGTTCCCAAGAATAACTATAAAATGTGCTGAGAAGGTATCGTCCTGAGATAAGAGAAGAATTAACAGGAACAGCCTGGGTTCTGTTCCAGTCCCTCCACCTCCAGAACAGGATGTCCTTTAGTGCTCTAGCCCAGTGGTCACGTGGCTCCTGAGACACATAATCCTGCGTGGACTGTATTTTGGGGTTGCTCAGCTCTGGGGCAAACAAAACTCCTTCTGCCACTGGAAGCTCTTCTGAGCCTTGGGGGACCTGCTCTCAATGAATCCTAAGTTTCTGTTCTCCCTTGCTGCCTGTCTGTAAGTAGCATATCCATGTCATGTAACTCATTGTGTGCATGCGTGTTCTGTCTCACCAAACTCAGACAAGATGTTAACCAGTCCTCGGAAACTACTTCACAGTTACCGAATAAAAGAGATTCACTGCATTCCCCCAATATTTATAAGACGTTGAACTTAACGGCACATGAGGAATGGCTATTTGTAAATTTTACTTCAAATGTGAAATAATATATATTCTGAGAAACTAAAAGCTTGAACGAAGGATCCTCTTTCTCTTAGATTCCTGCCTCGAGCCACCACTCAAATGATTCTCACCATTTGTGGAGAATAAGAAGAATGCATTTGAGACCCTGAGGATTCAAGGTGAGAGAAGTATATTCAGAGCATTTTTGCTTAGGGACAGGCTTGACAATCCAGATCTTGGAGAGGAATTTGCCTCTTAGTAGATGGAGCCAGACTTAGCTCTGCAGTTGCTTGGAAGAGTTCCAGGGTAAAAGAGGTTTGGCAGCAATCCTTTCTTCCAGAGAATCCCCTTCAGAGCAGAAAGGTGGAATGCCCTGGTCAGATTCTTTTGCCCAAGAATGTCACTGGAAGAGTGTCGAATGTTGATCTGAGGTCGTCTCACACCATTCGTACTTGATAAATTAGAAGCTTCCCTCACCAAAAGGAAAATCTCCATCACACTATTTCAGTCGTTGCTGTTCAGTACAATATTTTCATCATTTGTCTGTCCTCTATTACTAGAGAGAAACTCGGCACAAAATTGCACATGTGCTAGATTCTATACCTGCTGATACAAGCAGGCAAAGACAGATCACAAATTACTTAAAGGGCACAGTAGTTTGAGGCATGAAGACTAGGCCAAACAAATTATTGTTCTTGCCAAGTATTTGAAATAAGGACACCCTGGTCAATTCTGTATAAATAAAGCAATAGAGTTCACCTATTAAGAAGGAATAACTGGCCCTCGGAAGTCAAGGTCAGCCCAGATTTGATATTTATAAAGGTGAATAATTCAAGATGAGCCCCTATATCTCAACATATATCCAAGTAATCAATCTCTATATGCTGCATGGAGAAACTGGACTTAACATGTAGAAACTGACATACACTTACAAATGTGTGAAGATAGGTTAGGACAAAATTGAGGATAGAGGGAACATAAATGGTGGTTGATACACTTAACACTGGAAAAAAGATAAATTTGTTATTTTTCCAGTTTAGTGCCATTATTTTATCCTCTGTCTACATAAGAACTAATATATATGAATTTAGTAAAGTATTACCATTGAGATGGTTATTTAATCAATCATGTCATGAATAATTGAGACCATCTTCTAGGTAATTAAAAGGAAAAGGAAAGCATGTAAAGGGGAAAATATTTCTTATCCAAAGCAATTATTATAACGAAAATATCTTGCCTATATTTGGGTTATGGTTAATAATCATAATAAAATAAGTTTTGGCATATATACCAGATAACTGAATGATGCTGACAAGTAAAAATAGTATTGAAAAATATGGTTTTTCACTTCCTTAAGCCTATGTTTTAAATTGAAAGCAAGGATGACCAAAGAATGGGAAGCAGCATTGTAGAATAAAATGATAGTCTGAGTAATTAGGACTTAAATGCTTTCTAAAAAAAATTACCTCATTCCTTCATAAATTAAAATGAACTAAGGAGGATTTAAAATATATACATCTCTGAAAACAAAATAATCACTTTTAAAATAATATACCAATCTGGTTATGAGCAAAGGATTATGAAATATTGATTAAAGAAATATTAGAAAGTTTGAACAAGTGATTACATACCTGATAATTTTGTTATTTTTATCTCAAAAAATTGTAATTATTTATTAAATTATAATACAATTTAATACTAATTATTTATTAAATTTTAATGAGATTGAATTTAATGACATTTGTAATAACCTTGTCATTGAAAAAAATTGAATAGTTTTAAATAGTGAACAATCTGAAAGAAAGTGTAAAGAATTCTATTCATAAAGATAACACACTATTAAGCCAATTTCTTTAAAAGAACAATCCTGAAGCTTAGAAGTTAAATATAAAAAACAATAGAATGAAATATACTTACATACCTTAATATTTTTATAATCAAAATAAACCTTCTGTATTTTAAGTACATTTCAAAGAATAACCATTATTTGTTTTAAGCCCTATATCTGATACCTTATGAGAATATACTTTGCTACTCCAGCCACTTGAAAGTGAAAATTACTGAAGACAAAATTTTATAACATTTGAGACTTCCAGAACATTTTGAAAGGCTGATAAGTATTAATAATAATATTCTGAAATTGTAAATTATGTGTAGGTTATAATGAAAAGTCAAGTTTTGATCAGCAAATACATTATTATTTTATTATATGTAACACATTTTCTTTATCCATTTATCTGTTGTTAGACACTTAGGTTCATTCCTTATCTTGGCTATTGTGAATACTGCAGAAATAAACATGGGAGTGTAGATCTCTTCAACATTTCAACATAATGATTTTTTTTTTTTGGATATACACCCAGCAGCAGAATTGTGGGATCATATGGTAGTTCTCTTTTTAAATTTTTTTCATAAACTTATATAATATTTTTCATAGTGGATGTTCTAATTTAAATTCCCACTAACAGTTTGTAAGGGTATACTACATCTTGACCAAAACTTATCTTTTATCTTTTTTTTTTTTTTTGAGATAGAGTCTCACTGTTTTGCCCAGGCTAGAGTGCCATGGCGTCAGCCTAGCTCACAGCAACATCAAACTCCTGGACTCAAGCCATCCTCCTGCCTCAACCTCCCGAGTAGTTGGGACTACAGGCACATGCCACCATGCCCAGCTAATTTTTTTTCTATATATTTTTAGTTGTCCAATTGATTTCTTTCTGTTTTTGGTAGAGACGGGGTCTCGCTCTTGCTCAGGCTGATTTCGAACTCCTGAGCTCAAACAATCCGCCCGCCTCAGCCTCCCAGAGTGCTGGGA
>CAUYSK010030709.1:0-13714 GCA_963575035.1 Avahi laniger
CGCATGCCTGTAGTCCCAGCTACTCGGGAGGCTGAGACAGTAGGATTGCTTGAGCCCAGGAGTTTGAGGTTGCTGTGAGCTAGGCTGACTCCACGGCACTCGCCCCAGGCAAGAGAGTGAGACTCTGTCTCAAAAAAAAAAAAAAAAAATCTAAATAAAATTTAAAAAGAAAAAAAATATTAAGTAAAATGTGGTTATGATTTGTACCAATTGATCTTTCCTGAAATCTTGCAGTATTGAGTTATGTCATGTTTATATCTATTCTCATGCTAGAATCTTATCAATATATAAGAAATTTAGGAAGATTAGATGCCAATATACTCATCTATTTTTGGTATCACACAGAACTAAAATCATGGAAACTATGAATGCTCTATGCCTTATGTGGTTTATTCCTTCAGACATTTTAAACATTGAAAGTAGGGCCTATGTGGTTATTTGCCTGCTCACTTTACATTTACATTTCTCACATTTATACAAGTGTACATCAGGTTTGCTTAGCCACTTTTGGGGGGGGGTATTTTTGCCAAGTTTTGTAGTGATAATTTAATGTCTTTCTATAAAATATCATTTTGTGTTGAAAAACTTCCATTTTGAAAGTCTACATTGTATAGAAGCACTTGTCTTTAATGTCTTCAGACCAAAAAAAAAAGCTTTACAGTCAATTTAATGTTTGCAATCTAAAGTGCAACATTAATTTGGAGATGGCTAATTAAGCATTGCGTCCTTGGAACCCCTGATGGGCACCGATGGGCATTAGTTGCCAGTGGGCAACCCAGTAAGTCTCTACTTACTGTGTATGACTTAATACATTCTAGAGTCAGAGAGCAGGAGCCTGATTTGAAATACCATGAAATGTAGTGAAAGCTCTTCACACAATTCTGGACCTGAATCAATTCAGAGATCTAGAGTTGCTTGTATTAAGCAGAGGCTATGTACCTTGAGGAAGAAAACTTGCAATATCACATACATATTCTGTGACTCTCATTCCTCATCTATTCCAAATGGGTTTAAGGCCTTTTAAAGGTTATTATTAATGAGAAAGGGAAATAGACGTTTCAGGGACTATTACACACAAACTCTGAACTACACTAATGTTTGGAGGACCACAACTCCACTGGAGTCCATCAATCAGAAAGAAAACTTATAAGAATTAGTGGAAATCTTCCATTAAGTAGAATTCTTATAAGTGGAATTTTGATCCAATTTCACCTTATTGTGACCCCAATAGCACCCAGATTTATAATTGAAATAGTTTTGATTAACAATTGTCAAAATTTCCCCCACGTTGGCTCCCCGATCCATGGAATAGGTTTATTATATTGGAAGATTCAAATGGAGGCTTCTAGATTTACTCATCCCAACCAATATGGCAAATCAAAGGAATATTATTTTCTTCAGAGAAATAGATAAATTGCTCTTATTTGTTATTATCATTATTATTATTTAGTCCTGTTAGCATGCTGGTTCTCATCTGAAACCAGGGTTTACCTTACCTTATTGCAATCATAAGTAAATATATTTTCAAGTTCATTAGGACAATTACCTCCCTTTGGTATTTAAATTGTTTACCTGAAACTAGACTTTGGGTTTGGATTAGTCGGCTCAAAGTAGATGGTTTAATGACTCCTCAGGGAAAAGAGAAGCCTCTGCTCATGGTCAATTTTAGAGATCCCATGGAATCTGAGGATTATTAGTCCAGGGATTCCCATCTCCTATGTTTGGAACTAAAGATGAGGTGGAGAATTGAAGAAAAAGCCCCAAATGACTCACAGGTGAGACAACATCTCTGCCTATTCCTGCTTCCCCAGCAGCTGGAGCTGATACTTCTGCAAGTCATGGCCCATTCCCAGATAATGGGGGCATTAGAGCAATAGGAGATGTCATTAATTCTTACCTGTGCGTGTGCGTGTGTGTGTGCATATATATACATATATGTACATACATTCAAACAGCACTTAAAGATACTAAGAAATACATCTTTCCCCCCTTTGGGGCCTGAAACTACCTGGCTCTTTGAAATTAAACAAAACTGGCACCTTTAAATAAAATTTCTAAAATCTCTGCTAGCTGCTTTATGGATGACTGATGAGTACCATCTGAATCTGTAGCTTGCTCCACCGAGAGGGACCATCAGGTCAAGTTCCATTCAGGAATCGACAGGCTTGAAAGTAATCTTCTAGATCAGTTGCATTTTGAGCAAATGTGAGCATACTGACCAAGTGAAAGATCAGAAAGATTCTAGGAATGACGGGGATCCAGTTTTCAAGCAAATAGAATCTGACTTCTAAAAAATAGTAAAATTAGAAGAGTAGAAATGAGAGTAAAGAAGGAATTTTTAATCTCACATAAAAAATTGCCTTTTTCACCAAGCTTGGTGGCTCATGCCTGTAATCTCAGTCATTAGGGAGGCAGAAGTGGGAAGATCACTTGAGGCCCGGAGTTCGAGACCAGCCTGGGCATCATAGCAAGACTTCATCTCTACAAATATTAGCCTGGTGTGGCAGTGTATACCTATAATCCCAGCTACTAGGGAGACTGAGGTGGGAGGATCACTTGAGCTGAGGAGTTGAAGGTTACAGTGAGCTATGATCATGTGACTGCACTCAGCCCAGATGACAGAGCAAGGCCCTGTCTCTTAAAAAAAAAAAAAAATGCCTTTGTAGAAATAACTGCTGACCGAAAAGATAGCAGGATATTTTACTATCTCGTTTTATAGTAAAATGCATAAGAGAATTATCTCTATCTTCATATTCTATCTTGTGTTATCAGATTGCTTTTCTCAGCTAAGTTCTATAATAATTAAGGACATGGGTATTTCAACTTTTTTCAATATTTTCAATTTTTTACATACAAAGTGTATTTTAAGCTTGTACACTTGCAAATTATTAATAAATACTTAGGAGAAGAGTATCCAAATAAAGATTAATAATATACAATAAAAATACAAAAGCAATATGAAATGTGTAAAAAAAAGGAATTTAAAATTTCAACTTGGGTATAAAGTAAATACATGGACTAAAGCAAAAAGGTTTTTTTTATTTAACTACATAAAGAAGTAGTAAAGTAAAGTAGTAAAGTATTTAACTACATAAAGAAGTTTTATTTAACCACAAAAAGGTTTTTTTTATTTAACTACATTTAACTTATGAATAAGTTAAAACAATTCTGAAGATAGAATGGTTGGAAACTATTATAGAGCCTAGCTTTGAAGAATGAATTAGTTAATTAATGCTATAGTTCTAGGTATTCAGTTGGTCCACAAAGGACATTTTCACACAAAGTTGCATTGAAAAGAGCAGGACAAAAAAGGATGTGAGGGTGCAGTGTAGCAAAGAACACAGTGTAGCAAAAGCCAGCTCTTTGAACACCTGTCTGTGTGGGAGGAGGACGCGTCTGGAGTACCAGTCAAATAATAGCATCTTATCATCTTATCATTCATTCATCTTATCTCCGTATGTTAAGTCATATGAATAAGTCAACAACGCACCATGCCTCTTGTATTTTAATATCTTCCTAAATAAAAAGATCAAGCCATGATGTATTGCTAGAATTCCTTCCACTGAACACTTTTATAAACTATCTTTTTACCTGGATATTTTTATTCTTCAGAAATTAATTGCTAAAATTAGGCCGAAATGCAAGATGGGCTATTATCAGAATGCAAACCTAGAGTAGCATAATTTTAAAAAGGGGTGAGAGAAAAAGAAGACTCAAAAATAGCTTGGAGTGAGAAGATTCATAGGAGCAAATGTCAATTTTTTTAAAACCATGTTCGGTGTTGTTTGTATGTACTAATGTTGCACAAATGCATGAACACAACTTTGGAGTTCTGTTTGCAGAACTAACACCAAAAATGTGTTGAGGGAAAACTATTTACATCTAATCTCAATCCCTCTGATTATTCATTGTTTTCCTCAATGTCTGTGAATTTCTCATTTTCCCCCAGAAGAAAATAAATCAAAGAACAAAATGACTAGAGAAATTCAGTACACCAGACCCAAGTGCCTCCTCCACATGTTCCCAGAAAATGAAGAACATCAAAGATCTCTCTCCATGTCTTTCTTAGTACTGAATGTCCTCGTCCTTGTGTGGAAGCAGGAGACAATCCCTATATCCCAGTTGGGTTGGAATTTCTCTTGTCCCCTGAACATTTTAATCTATATAGGGGGCTACCATTCCGTCAGGATACTGCACAGACTCATCTTACAGAGGACAACCATTGGCATGATGGGCACCTTTATCCAGATTCATTTCTTATGTGCTCCACCCTCCAAGGATCCTTGTCTCCTGGCCAGAGTATCCTGTGGGCAATCCATGTCCATTGGTCACCCTGTGAGCTACACATTCATGGTGATGATGAAAGTCCAAAATAACCTGCTGGCCTGGGCTCACTTGAGTTTAGGGACATGCACGATGACAGCTTTTTTGCTTCTACATGCCAAGTGGATCATCATCAATGTCTTATTTTACACAGCTCCATGGACTCTAGCTCTTGCCTGCTAGGGTTTTGCTCAGATGATTGTCAGCTTTTTTATTAGTGTTTCTGTACAGATCACCAATGCTCTTAGAAATGTCTTTCTCTCCCAGGTATTCATCTTTGTTTAAATTTCATGAATTCTCCCCTCTGAAGCTTTTTTAGCTACCTCTTCCACCTGTCATTCCTGGGTCTGTCCAACTTTCTTCTCTGAGATTAAAAAAAAACTGATTGAAGTCTTGTCCTAACTTGGACCAGGTAACCACGGCCATAAGCACATTGAATCCCTGAATCCCTGAAATATACTTCAAGGTATTCCAGGGAAAGGAATTTCCCAGAGATAGCAAGCTCCCCCTCCTCAAAAAAGACTATTGAATGTGCATCAAAGGAAAGCAGGTCTCTGCTGTTAATTAAGCCCAATCTGTTTGGTGTCAGAAATGGAGATAATATGTTTGAATTACAAAAATATTTATCAAATGCAGAAAACCAAAATGTTCTGTATAAAACAATAGTAATAGTCCATATTAGAAAAACTTGCTTAGTGGTTGCTTAGTGTTTATCTGTTGTTTTCTCAAATAAATCTTTCCTTCATGCCATTCCCTTTCCCTGTGTCACACTCTGTGGGGCATATGGGTGGTGAATACAGGTCACATAACATCTGTTTCTTTTGAGGTTATGTAGTAAAAATTCTGAGTTACTCTTGTCCATGAATTTTCACTCTAAAGGAAAACAATACAAGTTAACTGTAATTTCAAATACTATGTGAGTCATTTTCTTGGAAAATAATTTTCTGTTATAGTACATGTTATTAAATAAATTCTACAGGTCAATATGTTGGTGTAATTCAAAAAATCTCATACAGATGCTAACAATTGGGCATTTGAATTACGATAGCCTCAGTGTAATTACAGCCCAGAGAGTCTCTTTTCTCAGGTAATAAAGAGCAGAGACTTGCCTCAGCCCAGACAGCTAAGCTGTCGTTTGGGGAGTCACAATATAAGCCTGCCTCACAAATACAAAGAAAGCAAACGCAGGCGTGAAAAAGCCTTCCTTTTCCCTGAAGGTTGGAATTTCCCACTCCATGATGACACTAACATTTCTTTCAGCCCTGTTTAAATTTTGGTAACTTTAGGACAGAATTATAAGGGGACATTTCTAGTAGTTTAACACTGTATTAACATGGGAACATTTCACCAAGGGAAATCTAAATGTATAATTAAGCCTCAAACCAAATGCAGCAGCGCATCAGCTACTCCAGGGCAGACATGGTAGTTCAGAGCAC
The DNA here is from genome assembly GCA_963575035.1 of Avahi laniger. Lineage (NCBI taxonomy): Eukaryota > Metazoa > Chordata > Mammalia > Primates > Indriidae > Avahi > Avahi laniger. The sequence continues at coordinate 5,760 of CAUYSK010030709.1, forward strand.
CCACCAACTCATAGTTCTGTGAAAGAAACACCAACTCCATATAGGTTCCTGGTTGTTTAGGACTAAGTATCAGTGGTTTTGAGCTACGCCCCTGGCACTTTTACTGGTCACCATCCTCAAGAACAAATATGACCAAACTTCTTGCATTCTAGAGAATATTCTTTGTCAAAGTGTATCCCCAGTTGAATGCATGAATCACATGAGCACCTTCCTTTAACACAAGTCCTTCCTAAAAACCAGAATTCAATCTCATGACCCAGCAGATACTTAAAACGCCTTCCCCTTCTTTAGACTCTCTCTGGTGACTATCTGACGTGCCTCAACTTAGAACTTTTCTTTCCCAGTTTTGCCGAGTAATGGGGTGTGGCGTAAGTACTGACTCCAAAGTGCCATTGTCAGTCTTCCTGAGCTCGGTGAGCTGCACAGCAGTTTCTCCCCTCCTCTTGCCCCTCCTAGACACTCACCAGACAAGATCCACAATACTATCTGCTTTGTGCAAGCCCAGCCTTTAGAAGATCTGGCTGGATTTTTCCCCAGATACTCAATTCCTATAATTGGTTCATCATGGAATGAGAATTCCATGGAAAAAAATGATTCTTGCTAAAAAGTACATTATCATTTGAACTAGGACTAGACAGTGAAATGATATTGATGACATGTGACAGAAATGGCAGTAGTCCCACAGGCTCTCCACCTCAGTCCCTCACTCCAGTCCCTTTGGTTACTACTCAAGGTAGGCACACAGTCCTAGGGACTCTGGAAACAAAGGTCTCATGGCTTATTATTAAGGAAACCTGGATGTGATTAAATCATGCCAAATCATGGATTTCTTCAATTAGCAAATGAAACTTACTTTTTGCTTCCCACCACATTAACCTAAAAATTCTCTCCACTACCAGGAAGGAAAAGTCATAAATTTACCTGCTACAAGTTACTTAAACCAGCAAAGATGACTAAGAAAGGCCACTAAAACCATGCCTCCAGGTCTGACCCAAATGCACTTCTCTTCCAGTTTACTCTTATTTGGTGTGATTAATGAACTTGGGAAATGCTAAGGGATAAAAAAGGTACTTTCTAATGTGAGCATACTCTGACCTTAGCTCTGCCTCACTTGAAATGCCAAGGTTGAGGATCGTGTCTTTGTACTTTAAGGGCTGCACTAAATCACTGTAATTAATGACCTGGAGATCCAGGTTCTAATCTTTTCCCCCCAGTGGCCAGTGAGAAGCTGACCTTGACCACACCAGGAAGTAATGATTGCCGGAATTTAAATTCAGAAAGGAATGGGGAAGGGAGAGAGAAAGGGAAAGAGGCCTACAAGACCATTAGGATATTTAGGCTCTGATCTGTTCTTGAGTATGATCTTATTCCTTAATTTGATTCAATGGGAAATATATAACAGTAGGAGACATGAAGACAACTTTTCTCTTACATTATCTGTTGTGATAAATATGCTAACCAAGACCATCTTTTCTTTGCAAGCAAAAATGTCCCATAAGTTCATCCTAGTCATACAATCTTTGTGTAATCTTACCTAGCTCCCTATAAAACATTCACTGGGACCTCACCGCAGTGACAACTTTAAGGTCAGCCACTGTAGATGTCCTGGCAAGGGCAGGATGGCTGTATCCTAGCATCACACCAAAGGTTCTGAACTTCGGAATCATCCTGAGAACAGGCACCAAAGCATCATAACGTGAGTCATCGTTACCTACTAGTTGATTCCGGGATTTTAATTCCCAAGGGTGATTTAAATCAAATGTAAGATATCTCAGAGAAACTCTGTGTAAACTGTTCCCTTGGTGCCCAGGAAGCTCTGGAATAACAAAAGATAACGAACTCATTACACTTTAACTTTATAAATACTCACAGATTTGTCTATAGAACACAGAAACCAAGCCCTCCCGTCAGACATGAAGAAACCCGTTAGTCCAAATAGAAGTGCACCAGGTGGATGCTTCCAGGGCATTAGGAATCCTGCCTAACTGTCTGACAGGTGCTTGGTAAGTTCTATTTCCTTTTAAAGTTGTCGTAGCAAAAGCCACAAGTAGACAAGAGAAGGGTTTCAGTTCTGGACTGTGGAGGGGACAGGGCTTTGGAACAGGTGTGCTTTGCTTCTGTCAGAGACGGAACGGGGAAGAATTGGTTGGCTCTTACTTTGAAAAACTGGGATTTTATTTTTGTAAGTGTATTGTTTTATGAGGAAGCCATAGCAGGGACTTGATAAACTCATGAAGCCTCTGAAATTATGAGCAAAATTTTGAATGAGTGAAACTTTCCTAGGAATAGACAATGAGCTTTAATTAGATTCCCAAAGTAGTTCATGTGCCCTTCCGTTTCCAGGGGTTAAGAATATTTCTTAGATTAGTCCAGACTTTCTGTTTCTACTAAAATCACTACCACACAGCAATATCGTTAAATACATACAGTGGGAAAAGTCGCTTCTTTTTTCTCTCAATTGTGTCTTCAATTGTGAATTCTATGGTGTTAATTTTGGTACATTTGTCTGTGCGTGTGTGTGTGTGTGTGTGTGTTTAAATTGTGTTAGACATCCTTAGGAAAGAGATAAAGTAAAAATTAAATTAAACTATCAATTCTTACATTATCATTATCCTGGTAACCCAGCCTTGAAAACTCAGTCTCAGTCAATTGCAAAGTGACACAGACTCTGTCTTTGGGATGTCTCCCATATCTGTCCCCTTTCTTCATTTCTACCATCATTCCTTAGTTCAAATCCTAATCCTCTCTGATGTGGAGAACATCCCAGCAGGTGTCCCTACTGACAGCTCTCTCCCTTCCCTTCATCCACACACCCCACCAGACTAATTCCCTGAAAGCACTGGTCAAGTCATTCCACTGCTCAGATGCTTGGTGGGTCCATGCTCACACTGAACCACTTATTAGATCTCCCTGGCATTCAAAACTCTTCACATCCAGTTTGTCTCCCACAGATCTCTTTCATGTGTACTCACTCTTACCCAGAAGGATGCTCATGGTCACCGAACATCGTTTGGGCTCTTCTGACTCAACTTCTTGCTCAATTGCTCTGTCTACCTAAAACACTCTTCTCTAATCCATTCTTCACTTTTGGGAGCTCTTTCCATCTTCCAATGGCCATCTCAGTTCATGTTAAAGCTGCCTACTCCCTACAGGATACAGCCCAAACTTCTTATAATGGGATATTAAGCCCTCCATTACCTAGCCCAGACATTCACTTCTAGTTATGCTTCTCTTCACTTACTCATAAGCAGTACTACCTTTAGATCCAAACAAAAGGGACCCTGCCTTGGCCCCATTCTTTAGGGCTATTCTAGGCTTCTTTCTACTGCACTGCATTTCCTGCGGCAAAGGAATGTGCGCACTCACTGTCCACCCCTTCCAGACCATCTTCCAGGTAACAAGACCCTAAAGTTCCTCACCCAAATAGCTCCCAGCTTATTCTCAGAGTCTATAAGTGCCTCTTTCCCAAACCCACCATTGTAAGGAACAACACTGTTTATGCTCTCACGTCCAGGTCTAAGAGTAGCCGAGGGATGGCTGTTTGCAGTGGTGTGAATGGAGCTTGTACACGTCGGCTGGAGACAAGTCCTCCTTATGCCACTGCTTTCCAGCCTGGAACCCCAAGGATCCCAAGAATTCCAGCTCATTATAAAGTTATAGTTATTGAGGAGGGAGGATAAAACGTATTTTATTAACTTCTAATCTTGATTTTAAACTTTTAAATATTTAGGCATATTATATGTGGGCCTTCATTTATTATTCTTGCCCTGCCCTGCCAATGCCAGGCACAGGCCTGCTCCTTGGGAGCCTGCTTTCTAAGCACATCAAATATTTGCAGATCTGTAAATCCTGGTCTTTCTCAAACCTCAGTAACTTTGTTCAGCGTATGCTGTCTATAGTGCCTGACAGTCTCCTTACACTGAAACATCCTTTAAGAGGTTGAAAGGTAAAAATTGCCACCATTGTCACTATTTTTTAACACTGCTCTGGAAATACTAGCCAATCCAAGCAGAGAAAAGAAAGGAACAAAAAATACTATATAGAAATGAGGGATGAAATTCATATTCTTTCATATTTTATGAATATGTATTTGAAAACCCTAGGGAATCAACTAGAAAACTATTTGTAAATGAAAGAAAACTATGGTAAGGAACATAATTATAAAATTAATTTACAAAAATAAATAGCTTTCTTATATGTCAACGATATTTAAATAGACCACAAAACATGGGGAAAAAAATTTAATTTACAATAGTTACAAAAAGATAAAATGTCTGTGTTTAGAATTTAGAGAAATAGGTATGATGTATACCTGTAAAGTTTAAAGAAAATGAAATATATACCTTAGTTATAGAAAAGAAGATTCAATTGTAAAGATGTCAGTTATCCCCCAAATTACCATATCAATTAATGCAATAGCATTATAAGTACAAGCAGAATTATTTCAGTTTTTTGGAACTTGATAAAATAATGTTAGTATTCATCTGGAAGAACATATATGTGAGAATGGCCAGAAAACTTGTCACACCAGATATTAAAATGAATTATACAGCTATTGTATTTAAACATTTGGTCCTGGTTCTAGAAAAGACTGCAAAAAAAAAAAATCAGAAATTGGCTCAAGTACTTAAGGATGTTTTTGTATATGATAAAGTCAGAGTTTTAAATCAACAGAATTAGCAGGAAAATGATTTCATCAACAAGCTGCATTTGGACACCTGGCTAGCCATTTGGAGAAATAAAAACACAGTCATGCACACATAACAATGTTCTGATCAATGATGGACCACATATATGATGGTGGTCCCATAAGATTATAATGTCATATTTTTACTGTATCTTTTCTATGTTTATATATGTTTAGACACACAAATACTTACCACTGTGTTATAATAGCCTACAGTATTCAGTACAGTAACATGCAGCACAGTTTTGTAGCCTAGGAGAAATATACCATAGAGCCTAGGTAAGTAGTAGGCTGGACCATCTAGGTTTGTGTAAGTGCTCTCTGTGAGGTTCACACAACATCGCCTAACGACGCATTTCTTAGAATGTATTCCTGTCTTTAAGTAACACATGACTGTAGTTGATCATCTCATTCCTTACATCAAAATTAAATTCCAGTTAGAGCAAAGTTCATAATATAAAAATGAAATCCAGTAAATCTGTAGAATAAAACAAGAGATCATTTTAAAAATAATTTTAAATTGAACATATCAACATAACCATATATAATCGTATCACAAAGATCAGAATTCAGAAAGGAAAAGCTTGATAAATTCTACATCAAACAATTTGAAACTTACTTCATAGCACAAAAAAAATTATCACTCCAAAATTAAGGGACAAGTAATAAACTGAAAAATAATTTGCAATAAAAAGCCTCCTATAAATAAAATGTTTAGAAAATCAACAACATAATAGAAAAGTTAACAAAAGAAATGAACTGACAGTTCACAGGGAAAAAAACATGCAAATACTTGTCTGGGAAATGTTTAATCCTACTCATAAAAACACATGAATTAAAACAACATGAGTTACCAATGTTCACCATCTCAGTGGCAAAGGTTTAAAATCGAATAAAACTTTGGATAGCAGTGTGGGAAAATCAGTATTCTTACACAATATTGTTGGAAGTGAATGTAACATGGTGAAACTTACTTGGAGTTCAGTTTGTCAATCACCATCAAAAAAGAAAGATGAATATATATGAAAAATGAATATACATATTTTGATCCAAACGTCACTTCTAGTAGTTTATCCTTTATCCTCAGGTCTTAGGGATATTTATTCCAGCTTTATTTGAAACAGAAGAAAAAGAAACAAAAAGTGTAAACGTATAAACATCCATTAAGAGGGAACTCATTCATAAATTGCAATATCTCTCCTTCTTGCAGCAGGGGAGAGAACAAAATGTCAAGAGGCAATCGTACCACAGTGACAGAATTCGTCCTCATGGGGTTCACAGACAGGCCTGAGCTGCAGCTCCCCCTCTTTCTGGTGTTCCTGGTCATTTATCTCACCACCCTGGTGGGAAACCTTGGCATGATCCTGCTCATCAAAGCAGACTCTCGGCTCCACACCCCCATGTACTATTTCCTAAGTCACCTGGCATTCATTGATCTTTGTTACTCATCTTCCATTGGGCCCAAGATGCTGCAGAATTTATTGGTGAAGAAAAAAACCATCTCTTTCTCGGGCTGTTTTGCTCAGCTGTACTTCTCCAGTGCTTTTGCCACTACTGAATGCTTCCTATTGGCCACAATGGCCTGTGACCGCTACATGGCTATCTGCAATCCTCTGTTTTACACAGTCATTATGACGCAGCGGGTCTGTGATGAGTTAGTGGTAGGGGTCTACACCTATGGCTTCCTGAACTCTGTGATACAGACAGTTCTGACTTTCCAGCTGTCTTTCTGCAACTCCAACGTCATCCACCACTTCTACTGTGCTGACCCCCCTCTCCTTGCCCTCTCCTGCTCTGACACCCACAACAAAGAAAAGCAGCTCTTGATCTTCTCTGCGGTGAACCTCACTGGATCCCTCATGACCGTCATCATCTCCTACGTCTGCATCCTTTTCTCCATCTTAAGAATCCAGTCTTCCGCAGGCAAGTGCAAAGCATTTTCCACCTGTGCCTCCCACCTCACTGTTGTCATCATCTTCTACGGAACACTGTTTTTCATGTACCTGCGGCAACCTACAGCAGGGAATTCATGGAAGAACAACAAAGTGGTCTCTGTGTTTTATAGTCTTGTAATTCCCATGCTTAACCCTCTGATCTACAGCCTGAGGAACACAGAAGTAAAGAACACCCTGAAAAAAATGCTGGAGGGCAAAGAGTCATAGTAAGCAAATTATCAGAATGCAGCATTATGCAAATTTGATACACGGACACCATGTAACAAATCTGATTGAAATTTAGCAGGTCATTTGCTATCCAATCAGGAAGCACAATTAACTTAATTTGGGTATTTTACGGCCAAAAGTACTGGGCCACTTGCTTGATATAGCAATATTTAATGCAATCAATTATCTTGGACTAGTCGGGATTGATTTACAAGGATGTCGATAACTACGTCCTTCATATATTGAAAATGAAGTGGCTTACTACCAATTAGATGATAGCATGAGCTATAAATTTAAAAAGATCCTGAAGAGAAACATTCTGGGTGACAGAATAAATTAATGAAGCTGAGTACAAAACTCACACGTGTTTTGAAACAAAAATCTGTTATTAGAAACATTTTCCAGCTTAAAACAAGCTATATTCTAGCAAGTCATTTGTTAGTGTTAGAACGTGTTTCTTCCGCACACCTTACTACAGTGATTAAGTTTCAAGATCAGTTTTTGATTAAAACTTATTTAATCTAAATGTAGTTGAAATACTGCATGCTTTAAATAAACAATAGAAAAAATAGTATTGCAGCAATAGTAAGGAAAAAAAAGTACAAAAAACTGTGATTCAGCTAAATGTGAGGTTTGTTTAGAAAAGAAAGTTTAATTAGAAGAGATAAAGAGAAGGTTTAGGGTGCTTTCAGAGTTGTTAAAAGTAGTCATTTATTCAACAGCCAGGGTTTAATTTTTGTAGTCTCTGGAAAGTGGAGTTACAGTGATATTTTGGGGTCTGGGGCTGAATAGAGAGAAAAAGGAATGAAACAGGGAGAGCTTCATGAGGTTACCAAGCCAGGGTATGAATGTTTCTAAGAAACAAAATTATCTTAAATAATTTGAATGATCTAGAGAAACACTTTAGTTTTGCAACATTTTCTAAGCTCTGTATTTTTTGTCTTCACAGATCCGATATTCCAATTTCTTAGAGACAAATCTATGTAAGTTCTTACTATTGGTGTGGACAGGTGAAAGAAATATCTTTTTAATTTTTTTTAATTTAGTCAAGAATATGAGTGCTCTATGGTTTTTTCAAGCCTCAATTTTAATACTTCTTTCAAAAT
>CAUYSK010030711.1:0-19275 GCA_963575035.1 Avahi laniger
GAAGGAGGTGAAAGTTCCTGCCCCCCTGTTGGCCCCCTGCCTGCTCCCGGCAACCCTCCCCCGCCCCTCCTGGGGGCGTCCAGAGGAAGGGCCTGGGAAGCAAGCCGTGCCCAGGCAGGAGAACCGGCACGCCACGGCCACCTTGGCCTCCTCCATGTGTGCGGGTCCTGCTCCTTCAGAATCACATCCGGTCCCCAAGCTCCTTGACTGGAGCTCTGGGAGGCTTTGTTCAGGGACTGACCCAGGGCCTTGGTCAGGAGCGATGGGCCGTTAACATGGACGCGTGCACCAGGCGCTGTGCTGGCCCCATCACAGGTGTTAATGGCGAGAATCCTCCCATAGCCTGCGAGGGGTGCTCCTGCCCCCTTCCACACAGGGCAGACTAGGTCCGCAGAGGCAAAGCCATTCCCTCAGGAACCCCGGCCTCCGGGCCTCCCGTCCTGCCAGGTGGGGCCGGCTCACTCCTGGCCGACCCTGTGAGCTGTGGGAGCCCAGTGCGAGGGGCTGTGTCCCAGGGGTGTGTTTGGCCTGGGGTGGGCACCGACCTGCCCCTCTTTGCTTTTCAGAGGCGTGCCCGCGACACAGCCCCCTGGACCCGACACCCCACGCCCTGGTGCAGCCCATCTCCGCCACGCTGGCCTCGGACCCTGCCAGCTGCCCCCACTGCCAGCACGAGGCAGGCCGACGGCCCTCGGGCCTGGGCAGCACCGACTCGGGCCAGGAGGGCTCAGGCTCCAGCGACTCCGGTGGCGGCGAGGATGAGGCGGATGGGGATGGAGCCCGGAGCAGCGAGGATGGGGTGTCCTCGGGCCTGGGGAAGGAGGACGAGGAGGAACAGGCGGATGGGGCGGCCCAGCTCTGCGGAGCTGTGTGGCGCGAGACACGAGCCAAGCTGCGGGGCATTGTGGACAGCAAGTACTTCAACCGGGGCATCATGATGGCCATTCTGGTCAACACCGTCAGCATGGGCATCGAGCACCACGAGCAGGCCAGTGCGCGGCGCCGTCTCGGGGCTGGGTGTGGGGGAAGGGCTGGGCACCCGGACCCCCGCCAGGCCAGGTTTGTGTGTCTGTCCTCCTGCCGGGGGCTGGGTCCAGTTTATCACGTGACCTTGGTGCCCATCCCAGGGCCGAGCGCAGAGGAGGGAGGGGCTCAGGTGTCTGCTGAGAATGGATGAGTGAACGCGCGAAGCCTGACAGGGCTGGACCTCTTGGGGCTTCTTTTCCTCCTAAGCTGTTAAGCATGGACACCAAAGCACCCACAGATGGTCCCTGCCAGTCTTTGTCCAATGTGACTTCTGTTCCTCACCTCTCTCCCCGAGTCTCTGTCTATTGTCCTCAGACAGCAGGAGTGACGTTTCCAGAGGGCCGGTCTGGGTGGGATCTCCCCTGCCCCCGAACTTCCATCACTCCCACTGACCGTCCCACTGACTCTCAAGGCCCCTCCTCTGTGCGCACGACTCACCTTGACCAGGTGGGGCATCCTCCTGTCCCCATCTCAGCGACTCCACCCCCAGTCCCACAGCCCTCAGTGGGCCTGGTGTCGGCTCTCCCATCTCCCTCCTTGGCGGTCCTGTGGTCTGGATGCCAGGGCGCAGGAGTGCTGGCTGAGGTGTGCCCTAGGCCCCCAGGCCATCGGCAGAACTGCCGGGGGGCTTCCAGGAGAGAGGAGTTCAGAGAAGGGGGACCCAAGGGGATAGATGGTACGTGGGGGAGGGGACAGGTTCCAGGAGGTGGCAGGAGCCCCGGGGAGGATTGAACGAGAGGAGAGGAGGGCACCTGTGGGGACATGGGGGGGAGGGGCCACACCAGGGGTGACGGCTTGGATGGCAAGTCCAGTCCTGGCTCCGTTTGGAGAAGCACCATTTTCTGGCTCCTACCAGAACCAGCCCCCGGTGGGGGCTCTGGACCCACACCCCGCCCTGGGAGGGCACCCCATGTGGCAGCTGGCAACCCCGAGGCCCAGGGAGGAGAAGTCACTGGCCTGAGGTCCCACAGCCAGGCAGGGGTTTGGGATTGTCACATCCCTTTTGCTTCCCTGCTGCCCTCTTTCTGCAAGGCCGCCCCCCAGCCCGCCGCCCTCGTGGGGGCCACGTTCTCATTTCCCTCTTCATTAGCTCACCCAGCACAGGCTCCATTCAATTTACTTAAATGCGGCCCCGGGGGCTGCTGCGACACTCTGTTCGGAGCTGCTGGTTTGCCAGCCATTCCAGCTTAATTAAAAAGGTCTCCGGGGAGGGCTCTCTGCAGGGCAAAGCTGGAGAGACAGGCGGCCCACCCCCCTCGCCTAGAGGCCGGCCTCTGGCCCATGTCTGACCCGGCCTGCCAGGGGAAAGGCCCCACTGGGAACAAATGCCTTTGGGCTGCCGGCTCCAGTGTCTGTGCGGGGCAGCACCTAGGGGCCTGTGACAGCCCTGCTGCACCAGAGCCTGGGCACTGTGTTTGCCAGTGGCTTGCCTGAACCAGCTTGTGAAAGACAATTTTCTCACACTCAGGAATTTTGCAAGCCAGTTGTCACATAGTTGGTAGCTTGAAATCGACCATGGAGGGAGTATTTACACCACGGAAATTGGCAGGTGCTACAGATCAGGGCTATTTTTCAGAGGCCTGTTTGCCAGCATACTGCTTGTCCCTGCCTTCTCACCCACCCCCATCCAAGGGGACGCCACGGCCAGGGCAGCTCTGCCCTCTGGGTGCAGCTTCTCCCTCTGCCCGCCAACCAGGCCACACCGTGGTCACTGCCCAAACCTCCTCAGGGTCTCCCTCTTTGGCCTGTCCCCCTCAGTCCTTCTGCCACATCCTGCCTGAGCAACCGCTCTAACCTCGAACCTGGTGGAGCCTCCGCCCTCGGGCCCAGCAGGCATCATGTGTGCTGAAGCCGGCTCTCAGGTGGGCCCCCCAGGCTGAGCGAGGCTGTTCTCGCTGCTCGTCTTCTGCCCAGTCCCAGAGCCCACCTCAGTCTCCTCGTCTGCCAAGCAGGTGTCCTCACCGTGTGCCGTTCGTTCCCAGGGATGGGCCACCGCTTACTGAGCACCCGCCATGTGCCAGGCTCTGGTCCCGGCGAGCACAACCACCCTCAAGGCAGGGATCCTCCCCTTTGCCCCCATACCCTCAGAAGGCCACTGCTCAGGGAGGCAAAATCGATCAAAGTTTGGGTCCAGCCCTGGTTCTGCTGTTGAGCAGTAGGGTGGCCCTGGGTGAGTCACGTGGCCTCCCTCGGCTGGTGTCCTCATCTGTAAATGGGCCCCCGGACACCCTCTCGCAGAGAGGCTGGACGGGCCACATGCGTTAAGGAGGCTGGTGCATAGTAGGTGCTCAGTAATCAGTCGTTACTTCTGAGCCTCTGGATCGAGCCTACACCACCACCCTGGGTGGGTTTGCCCTGCGCTGTCTGGAGCCACAAAAAATTAATTAAAGAAAAAGCGAAGGGGAGGCAGAACTGCTAAAACGTTCTGTTTAAAGCAACTCCAGTGACAGCGATTGTTCGGCTGGCTCTGTGCAGGGCCTGCCTGTGGCCCGCTGGTATTTTCGCTGCACTCCCTTGGCTCCCAGACATTGCTTGGCGGGAGACACACCGCCCCCGTGTTTATTTTGAGCAGCCCGTCTGAGGTGGCACCTGAAGAGAGAGGTGGCCCAGGGCCGCTGAGGGGGCGCAGGGAAAGACGGGGAGGAGGAGGAGGAGGAGGAGAAGGCAGGCGAACGTGCACAGCCCCTGTCCTGCGGGGATGGTGACAGCCGGGGGAGACGGCACCCAGGCCCTGCCAGGCCCTGCACCCCACCTGGCCGACAGGGAGCTCTGTCTCTGTGAGCCACCGAGGGGGTAGGAGGCGAGGGCGTGGCGTCTATCAATAGGGGCTGGTCACCTACCTGTGGTCACGGGTGCTTGAATTAGACGTGAGATTGCAGGTACCCGAGCCCTTTAGGGCGGCGACTGCTGCCGAAATCACGGGCGTCAGCAGAGAAGGCACGCTCACCCGGGCCCCGTGTGCAGCGGGCGCTCTTCCTTGCAGGGACTGCCAGGAGGTGGTGGGTGGAGGAGGGCCAGCCAGGCAGGGGCCTGCGTGTGGCTCATGAAGGCTGAGATGGTCCTGGGGTCCCCCCTCCGGATAGCCCGGAGGTGGTGGCCTCCGCAGTCTGTGGCTGAGGCTGCGTGTTAGGCAGGTGGGACAGGTCTCCTGGAGGGGCTGGGCCTCTCCAGGGAGGCCAGAGTCCTTCACCATCACCACTGTGACAGTGCCACAGCTCTTCCTGTGTGATCCTTCAGCAACCCTGGGGAGCAGGCGGGGGGAGGTGTCTTATCCCCGCTGGGCAGACGGGGAAGCTGAGGCTCAGCGAGGTGAAATGACGTGCCCAGGGCTCCCAGGTGAGCGGCTGGCAGAGCGGGGCTCCCAGGTGCCGGGGTCAGTGGTGGACAGTTGAATTGGAGATGAGGGGGCCTGCGTCAGGAAGACGTTGCTCCTAGGAGCGGTGTCTGTCTCAGCTTCTCCCTCTCTGCACGCACCCGTCCAAGCCCATGACTCCTCTCGAGCTGGGCATGGCCACCGTGCGGCCACATCTTGTGCTGGAATTGGAGGATGGCCATCAGATTAGAGAACAAAAAATCAGGGGACAGGGCTGCATGGCAGCAGGGCAGGGTGCAGGGAACTTCCTGGGGTTGGGCAGACCCCAGGCCAGGGCATGGCCACTGGCCCCAGCTCCCAGGGGACTGCATTCAGGGCAGGCTCTTTTCTCCCTTCAGCAGCCCGTGAACCGTCAAATCACTGCTGACCCAGGGCTGGGGTGACTCTGGGAAGAGAAGGATGGAGTGGCTTAGTGACTGACATTCCAGTTCTGTGGGGGCCCAAGGGAGAGAGACATCAACATGGGCAGCAGCCAGGGAAGTCTTCCTGGAGGTGGTGGCACTGGAGATGGAACCTGAAGGATGACCAGGAGTTCATCAGTGAGACAGAGGGACAGGTGCAGGGAGCAAGAGCACAGGCAACCCCCAAAGGACCCTGAGCCGCTGAGAAGGATGTGCATGAGGGGCGGGGCCGACAGCACAGGAGACCAGGAGGGCTGTTCATCGGCAAAGGACCTTGAGGCCGGCTTTATCCTTAGGGCGGTGGGGAGCCACAGAAGGCTTCTGAGCAAGTGAAATGGCTGTGCTGAACTGAAAGGGATGGGGGTGAGGCCAGAGGGAGACCTGGGTTGAAGATCTGCCTTCGCCTTGCCTTCAGGAGCTGCCTGACCATGACCCTGGGCAGCCACTTCCCTCTGAGCCTCAGGTTCCCTGTCTGTGCAATGGGGATAACCTAGGGCTGTCTGAGGCCCAGCACAGGTAGCCCGTGAGAGAGGCTTAACCAACATGAGCTGCCTTCAGTATCATGGGGATTTCTGCTAGGTTGGGGGGGTTCCTGGGGGCCAGCTTGGAGACCCCCACCCTTATCTACTCTTGCAGAAATGGCCGGAGGCCGGGCAGCCCTGTGCCGCCCAAGTCTGGCATCAAGCATGGACACGCTGGCCTCACCCGTGGCTTAACCTGTTTTTGTCTGCCCGTCGGCACGTGCCCTTTCCCTGGGCTGGTCTCTGCCGTCCGTCCGTCTGCCTGGTCTTTGTGTGTCTCTCACTTTCTGGCTGTACCTCTGACTCCCACAGTGTCACAGTGCTGCTGTCGTGGTCCGTCCTCGCGTCTGTGTCCATGTCTCTCTGTGTCACCGTCTCTCCACACCACCTTTGCCTCTCACTCCCGCGACTGCACTTGTCTGTTTGTCCGTCTCTCTCCGTCTCTGCCCTGTCCCTTCCCATACACCTCCCTCCTGGGCTGTCACTTGCCGTGTCTATATTCATCTGCGTGTCCCTCTCCACCCCGTCTCTCTCCGGGAAAAATGCTTGCAGGAGTGATGGATGGCCCGTTAGGAGAAGATGAGCAGGTGCGCCGAATGGAGAAACAGCTGTTGTGAGGGAGGCGGGAGGCACGTGGTGACCTTTCGGGAGCCCGTGGCTCCGCGCATCAGTGGCGGGAGTGTGTGCCGCGTGTGTGGCCCGGAGCTGGCTGATTGCCATCATGGACTGTCAGCGGCCACATTTTTCATCTCCGCGGACATCGTGTGGTGGGCTGGGAAATCGGTGCTCTGAGCAGCATCTGGGCCCTGGCTCAGCCAGGACGCCGGCCCCAGCCCCTCCCCGCACAGGGGCCCCTCTCAGGGTCCCACTCTCCTTTGGGGACCATTTCATGAGTCAAATGTAATTATAGATGGAAATGGGCCCTTCCCCTTTTATCTGGGCTTGAGAGGAACCGGCAGTTTTATTAGATTTCCCCGGCACCAGGCGGGAAGCTGATGGTTGGGTTGTTGTTATTTTTTTTCTTCTCCTTTTAACCTACATGGAATCAAAGTCAGGTCCCTGGGGCTCCCTGTCGCTCAGCCGAGGTCCTGGGCTGGGAGTGGGCAGTGCTTTTGACACTCAGTGCTCCCGCCCCCAGCCTGGCTGGGCCCTCTGCCTGGACACCCTTCTCTCCTCCCTGTCATCGGCTCCCCATTGGCTTTTAAGTCTCTGCTGAGATGTCACTTCCTCCAGGAGTCCTGGCCGCACGAACACTGTTCCCCTGAACCACCCTGGCCTCCCTGGCGTTAGCACGCACCGGCCTGGTATGTCAGCTGGGTTCGCTGGGCTTTGCTACCCGAGCGTGAGCTTCTCCAGGGCGGGGACCATGCCCCGACTCATTCAGCACTGCCCACCCTGGGTAGCACAAGCCCAGCACACATCTGTGGAATGCATGTGGGAATGAATGAATGAATGAGTTTGGGCGGGGTTTCTGTGTGGTGCAATGGTACAGTAGTTGGAGTCTGACTTGGTTCAGTGCCCCACTCTGCCACATCCTTGCGGGATGGCTCTGAGCAAGTCATTTCATGTGTCAGTTTCCCCAGCCTCAGTTTCCTCATCTGTAAAATGGAGATGCTAACCGGTGTTGTGTGTCGAGCTCAGGGAGGGGCATTTGGTCAGGGGTGAACAAACGGCCCTCCCCCGCTCCCCGTTCTCCGTGATTCGGGCAGGAGTGATCTGCAGCACAGTGAGCAAACATCAGACACTGCACTGGTCCGGCAGGGGAAAGAAGGGGCTGGAGCCTCGTATGACCTCCGGAGGAGAGGCGTGGAATGAACGAGATCGTTCTCTCGACATCCTGGCTTTATGGATAAGGGAACTGAGGCTCAGAGGGGGGAAGGTGGCTCGTCCAGGGTTGCACAGCCGCTTATTGCCCAAACCAGGCCTGGACCCCTCCAGTGCCACTACCATCCCAAATCGTGGCCTCTGGTGTGGCCCCTTCCAAACACTGGAGCATAGCGCCACTTGCTGTTAAAAACCATGAGGTCAACAGCTCCAGGGGCAGCGGGAAGTCTGGCTGGAGGTCTGCGTAGGGGGTAGTCTCCCTCCCACCAGCTGTTGACTATGGGCAGGTCCCATAACCTCCCTGGTCTCAGTGTCCTCCCCTGAGAGTGGTCAAGTGGGCTAGAAGCCGCCACGGGCATCCCGTGTGCAGGGCTGTGCCTGGCAGGTGGGAGGTGTGTGGTCTCCATCCTCCTTTGGCGGGGCATGGCGTCTCCTGGCACCCATGGTCCTGAGCCTGCCACTGCTGGGCAAGGGGACAGAGGAAGTCCGCATAGGCAGGCGCTGGGGGCAGGGACCTTGGAGCTGGCTGCCTGGCCCTCTGCAGCCTCAGAAACTGACGATGAGCCTGCAAATGGGGACCAAGTAAAGCGATGCCTGTGAAGTGCCTAGAACAGTGCCTGGCATATGGTAAGTGCTCACTAAACAGGTTAGGGTCATGGGTGAACAGGGAGTTTCTAGTGACTCCTGGCCCGCCTTCTGATCTTGCTCTACATCTAGCCATGTGACCTCAGGCTGGCCTCTGAGCCTCAGTTTCCTCATCTGTAAAATGGGTACCATAATACCTTCCTCCATGTGCACCACCAGCATCATTTCCAGATTCATGGAAGGTCAGCCCTGTGGACTCCCCCAACCCTGACTATCTCAGTAGACCCCTCAGGAACCCGAGGTGGCAGATTGAGAGGTCCCCAAGGCCATCGTGTATGGGGCGGTGGGGAGACTGAACTCCGGAGAGGACACTGACCTTTCAGGCTCACGCAGCCAGGGTGGGTGTCCAGAGGGCATCCACGGCGGCCCCTGGCCTGACCGGGTCTCCATTCCCCACCCCATGCCCTGCAGCCCGAGGAGCTGACCGATGTCCTGGAGATCTGCAACGTGGTCTTCACCAGCATGTTCGCCCTGGAGATGATCCTGAAGCTGGCCGCCTTCGGGCTCTTCGACTACCTGCGCAACCCCTACAACATCTTCGACAGCATCATCGTCATCATCAGGTATCCCTCCCACCACCGCCCAGCAGCAGGGGGCCGAAGAGGGGGACTTAATGTGCAGACCCCAGCTAGCACACAAAGCACATAAAACGACAAGGGAAACCCAGTCCACTGAAACACAGTGATCAAGGGAGCAAAACACTGTGATTTAGCGTGTGTGTGCGTCTGGAGTCATGTGTTAAATAGCGGGATCTAGCACTGGGCCTGTGACTGCCATTATCCCAAAGAGGGGATGAGCATAAATAATATTGAGAAATATCTGCATCAATTGTCCAGTGACATGAAGAGATCACTTATTTCGATTGCCCGCAAGGTCATAGGTACTGACTGCTAATTCTGTTTACATGCGTAATCAAAAGAAATCTCAAAGAGAACAGTGACATTCATGGACCTCTTGGACTGTAGCATAGACTTCTTGGGGCATCCCTGGACTCCAGGTTAAAAGCCCCTGATTTAGCGGGTGCCACGGAGCAGCAACCAACCTATTTGCTGGATAGATGAATGAATGAATGGAAGCTCTCTGTCTCTCTGTCCTCCCCTTCTTCCTCTGCCCCATCTCCTCCTGGGCTCCCACTGATGTCTCCCGCCTGCCTCCCACCCCTGCCTGCCCCACTGGGCGCAGCATCTGGGAGATCGTGGGTCAGGCGGACGGAGGCCTGTCGGTGCTGAGGACCTTCCGGCTGCTGCGCGTGCTAAAGCTGGTGCGCTTCATGCCTGCGCTGCGGCGCCAGCTTGTGGTGCTCATGAAGACCATGGACAACGTGGCCACCTTCTGCATGCTGCTCATGCTCTTCATCTTCATCTTCAGGTGAGCCCCCCGCCGGGGACCACACTGTTGAGGCCTGCCAGAGCTGTGGGCAGGAGCTTGGGGGATGTGGTTGGTTGAGGTTCTGTACCTGGACCTGGGTGGGAGCCCTGGCACCATCCCTCAATCCCCTATGGCTCTGGGCAAGCACTTCCCCCCGAGCCTCAGTGTTCACCTCTGTAAAATGAGAACAGCACTGCCCCTCCTCCATCTTACTGGGTTGTCCTGACCATGAAACAAGGTGGATGGGCAGAGGGTTTGGTGCTGTGAGTCCCTTAAGCCGCCTTCGTCTCTTCCCCAGCATCCTCGGGATGCACATCTTTGGCTGCAAATTCAGCCTCCGCACGGACACGGGAGACACAGTCCCAGACAGGAAGAACTTCGACTCCCTGCTGTGGGCCATTGTCACAGTGTTCCAGGTGAGTGGCAGCCATGTGTCCATGTGTCAGGGGAAGTCATCCCGGCAGCAGGGTTGACAGCCCCCACCCCTCCCTGTAGACAGAGGTTGCCCAGAGCCTAGGCCTGGGCTGGGGGTACCCAAAGGCTGACTGTGTCCTCACAACAGATCCTCACCCAGGAGGACTGGAACGTCGTCCTCTACAATGGCATGGCCTCCACCTCCCCCTGGGCCTCCCTCTACTTTGTCGCCCTCATGACCTTCGGCAACTATGTGCTCTTCAACCTGCTGGTGGCCATCCTGGTGGAGGGCTTCCAGGCGGAGGTGACTGGGGCCCTGGCAGAGGAAACACCCCCATAAGGCCTGCAAGAGACTGGGCAGGGGAGAGGCAGCCTGGATGGGGGAGGGTTGCAATTCGAACTTCTGGCAGGCCACGTGTCTCCAAAGGAGAGTGTTGCCAATGAGGTGGTGAGCTTCCCATCATAGGAGGCATGCAAATGGGGGCTCTGTCTGGGATGCCTGCCTCTTCCTCAGGGGTATAGGACTAGGCCTCTCTGTCTCTGAGATTCTAAAGCCCCCAAGTTCTGGGATTCTGGATCCTCCTTCCTCCATTCTCTGAGGCTCTGGGGATACTTACAGTCAGGCAGATGCGGGTTTGTGGCCTAGGTCTTTGTTAGCTTCTCTCTTCCCTTTTCTGACCCTCAGTTTCTCCATCTGTAAAATGGAGGTAGAAACACCCATTAAAAAATTCAGGAGGGAAGAAGGGAGGGAGGGAGGGACGGGCCAAGCCGACCTGTGTTCCAACGTGAGGGACGATCTCCCAGGGTGATGCCAATCGCTCCTACTCGGACGAGGACCAGAGCTCATCCAACTTGGAGGAGTTCGACAAGCTCCAGGAGGTCCTGGACAGCAGTGGAGGTAAGCAGGCCTCCGTGTGTCACCTCGGGGGCCAAAGCCTTCCCCAGAGCTCCAGGTAGGGAGGGCACAACATCTGGCTTCCTCCTCAAGCCCAGGCTCAGGGACTGCTAATTCTCTGTGGTTTGTTGTTTATGTTCATAACCGAAAGAAATGCTAAATCTCAGAAAGAGGACAGTGACGTTCATGGGCCACGTGGATTCTAGCCACAGGGGCATGGCAGCCCCTGCACCCCCCCACACAATGTGGTCTCTTGGGTAGAGCCTTGGGCGTGGCCTGGGTTCTGGCCCTGCCTGGTAGCACTGGGAAGCTAGCCTGGGGACAAGCCTCCCCCAAGCCAAGCCCAGGATCCTTCTTGGTGACCAGGGAAGACAGCGTCTGCTGGTTTCCCGCAGTGGGCTCGGGAGTGAGGTGCCCATGCTGGGTGAAGCTCCAGGCTGGCCCTGAACACAGAGGCAAGGGAGCCGCACACACCTAAACAAAGCTGAGAGCCCTGCAGGTGGGGTGCAGGGGAGGCACATGTGTTGGGTGCAGCTGGGAAGACTTCTTGGTGGCAGAAGTCTCCTGAGAAAAGCTCTCCCTTTCTGTTTCATCCATGTCTGTTTCTGTCTCATGGCTTCCCTTGTTCCTGTTCTTTCTGTCTGCCATCTGTCCCGTCCTCTGTCCCCATCTCCCTTCTCCAGACCCCAAGCTCTGCCCAATCTCCATGACCCCCAATGGGCACCTGGACCCCAGCCTCCCACTGGCTGGGCATCTGGGTGTTGCTGGGGCTGCGGTACCGGCCCCCCGCCTCTCACTGCAGCCGGACCCTGTGCTGGTGGCCCTGGGCTCCCGAAAGAGCAGTGTCATGTCTCTGGGGAGGATGAGCTATGACCAGCGCTCCCTGGTGAGTCCTTGCGGGGTGCTTTGGATGGGCATTGCCTGCTGGGGTGTGTGTTGAGGACCTTGAAGAGAGGGACCTGCCAGTCCAGCTGCTCTGGTGCCCAGGCTTAGGCACTGGACTGCCCAGCCCAAACCAGACAGGGACCATGTCTGTCGCATTTCTGGGTGCCCAGTGCCAGAGCAGGTGCTGGCAGTCAGGAAAGAACGAATAGATGGTGTTAGCGGGTCTGGTGCAGAGAACTGGATTTTCATCTCGGCAGCAGTGCATAGATAAGGTGCTGGGCTTTGGGGTCAGGCAGACTCGAGCTTGAACCTGGCCTCTGCCACCTCCAAGCTGTGTGACAATGAGCAAATTACTGCCCT
The DNA here is from genome assembly GCA_963575035.1 of Avahi laniger. Classification (NCBI taxonomy): domain Eukaryota; kingdom Metazoa; phylum Chordata; class Mammalia; order Primates; family Indriidae; genus Avahi; species Avahi laniger. The sequence continues at coordinate 11,713 of CAUYSK010030711.1, forward strand.
TCTCTAAGGCTGTGTCTTTGGTAGCAGGAGGGGGGATGTAAGCTCCCAGTAGATGTGCCCGTGTGTCCCTGTGGTTGTGGGTGGAGTGACTGACAGGCCGGACAGGGAGAGGACCCCTGGGGTCTAGTCCATACCATAATTGCTGGCTGGGCAGGTGGCCGTCTCAGAGCCACAGCCGGGTAGGCGGGCTGCCTTCAGTTGCTGCAGTCGTTGGTTTGCGTGTGGGGCTTTGACCCAGCCGCGGGCCTCCTCCCAGTCCAGCTCCAGGAGCTCCTACTATGGGCCATGGGGCCGCAGCGGGGCCTGGGCCAGCCGCCGCTCCAGCTGGAACAGCCTCAAGCACAAGCCACCGTCGGCCGAGCATGAGTCCCTGCTGTCGGCGGAGCGCAGCGGCGGCCGGGCCTGCGAGGGCGCAGGGGACGAGACACAGCCGCCCCGCGCTGTGCCCCTGCACGCCCCGCACACGCACCACGCGCATCACGGGCCGCACCTGGCGCACCGTCACCGCCACCACCGCCGGACGCTGTCCCTCGACACTAGGGACTCGGTGGACCTGGCAGAGCTGATGCCCACCGTGGGCGCCCACCCCAGGGCCGCCTGGAGGGCGGCGGGCCCGGCCCCGGGGCACGAGGACTGCAACGGCAGGATGCCCAGCATCGCCAAGGATGTCTTCACCAAGATGGACGACCGCAGGGACCGCGGGGACGACGAGGAGGAGATCGACTACGTAAGTGCTTCGGGGCGCAGGGGGCCTGGCGAAGCGCGACTGTGACAGGAGGGGCGGGGCCAGAGTGGGCGGGCCCTGAGGGGCGTGGCCGGAGGGGATAGGGCTTCAGGTGAGTAAGCCGGGAGGGGCGGGGCCCGGACTGCTGACACCTGAGCTGGGCCCACCCCTGGGAGAGAAGCCTCCCAGCCTGCTCTGGGTGGGGCGAGAGTTCCGGGGTCATCCAGCACCCCCAGTTTGCTGGATGGCCGGCGTGGGGGGATGGGCAGCTCTACATTGCACCGATCCTCCTGCGCTCCGTCCTTCCCTCGCCAGACCCTGTGCTTCCGCGTCCGCAAGATGATCGACGTCTACAAGCCTGACTGGTGCGAGGTCCGCGAGGACTGGTCTGTCTACCTCTTCTCTCCTGAGAACAGGTGGGCGGACCCAGGTGTGGGTGAGGGTTAGAGAAGGGGTGACATGTCTGGGAGGGACAGATCTCTGCAAAGACAGACAAGGCCACTGGTGGCACCACTGGCGGATCCTCGTGGCCCAGGGGTGGGAAGTCTGCAGGGCACGGGGCAGGTCCAGGCTTTCCTGGGCATCTCCCCTTGTCTAGGTCATCTCCGTGTGGGGCACCAGGTTGGGTACATCCTCGAGTAGCCTGTGGTGCTCACTCGGAGGGGGCATCAGAAGGCTTCCCGGAGGAAGAGGCCCTTGTGCTGGGCTTTGGAGGCAGATGGCATTTCAGTGGGTACAGCAGGGGTTGTGAAGAGGTGGAAGCTGGTCCAGGTGGAGAGAGCAGCCTGAGGGAGGGTCTGGGGGTAGAAGCAGAGGGTATTAGGCATTGTGGTGTCCTCGTGACAGTGGTCAGGGATTTGGGTCAGTGTTTGTAAAGCCTTGAGTGCCAGGGCAAGGTGGGTGCCCTCCATGGTGTGGGCATGTGGTCCTCGGGGGCAGCTCCAGGTGAGCACCCTGAGCAGATGTAAAGTTGCATGTGTTGCGTGGCCAGAGCAGAAGAGAGGGGTCACTTCCTCTGGGCCTGGTCTGTACTCGCTCCTGGGACCCCCACCTTCCTCCTGGTCAGGGTGGGAGGCAAACTGACACTCATGTGGCCCCCTGACCTCCCTGCCCAGGTTCCGGGTTCTGTGTCAGACCATCATTGCCCACAAGCTCTTCGACTATGTCGTCCTGGCCTTCATCTTCCTCAACTGCATCACCATCGCCCTGGAGCGCCCCCAGATAGAGGCTGGCAGCACTGTGAGTGGCTGCTGCCCTTGGACAGTGCAAGGGGCCAGGCAAAGGGACAAGACACCTGGGCCTTCGGGGGGCAGCGTGCCAGGGCTGAGGGGCCTGGGAGCTCAGCATGCTCACTGAGCACCGTGGAGGGGAGTGTGGCAGGGAGCTTGCCTCCACAGACAGTGAAGGCCGCCTTGACCGAGAGGTGGCAGCCTCTCCTGGATGCCCTTTGGCCAAAGCAGAGGCTGCCCAGGTGGCCGGGAAGTTCTGGGAGCCCCTGGGCCCACATATGTCCCGTGTCTTTCAGGAACGCATCTTCCTCACCGTGTCCAACTACATCTTCACAGCCATCTTCGTGGGCGAGATGACACTGAAGGTAGCCCCCAGCTTCATCTGGGACGGTTGCCACCCCCAGCTCAGGCCCCTGACCCTGGCCCAGACCCTGCCTCAGCTTGTCACTCGCCTGCCCATCAGCTACGTTCCACACATGGCCCCGGAGGCCCCCCAGCCCGTGGGTGCCAGCCCCTGGGTTTGGCTCCCGGGACCCAGAGAGTGTCAGCTGCCAGGAAGGTGAAGGCAGGGGGCACTGACGGTGTAATGGAGGTACCTTCTGGAGGCGCAGAGGAAACATCCCGTCTGGAACGCTTACCAGAGCGGGTGGCTTTGAATGAGTTTGCCAAATGTGCCGGGAGAACCTAAAGGGGCGGCCTCCTGGGCCCTGACCCTACCCTCAGAGGGGCGTCAGGAACGGCCCCTGCCTGCCTGCGCCCCCACCTGCCAGACCCGCCCCCTCCGTCACCCCGCCCCTCCCGGAGCCCGACCGGACTCGCCCCGCCCCCTCGGCGGTGCCGGCTACCTCACGCTCCTCGCGCCGTCCGGCTGGCCCCGCCCACCGCTCCGCCCCTTCCCGCGGCGGCCCGCCTCACTCCGGCCCCGCCCCCGCCCCAGGTGGTCTCGCTGGGCCTGTACTTCGGCGAGCAGGCCTACCTGCGCAGCAGCTGGAACGTGCTGGACGGCTTCCTCGTCTTCGTGTCGATCATCGACATCGTGGTGTCCGTGGCCTCGGCCGGGGGAGCCAAGATCCTGGGGGTTCTCCGGGTCCTGCGGCTCCTGCGGACCTTACGCCCCCTGCGGTGAGGACCCCTCCCCCGCGGAGGGGGGATGTTGCCGCACTGTAGAAGGAAGCCACTAGGGTCTAACCGGGCCCCTGACTCCGGCCTTCCCCACCCACTCAGTGCTCCAATAGCACGTGCCAGGCACCGTGGGCCTTGCTCCCCGGGAGGAACCTGCAGACTCCGGGGTGGGGCATGCTGGAAGAGCAGGGCCGAAGGTGGCCCCCCAGTACTGCCACCCACTCCCTGTGTGTGCCTGAGTGGCTCCCTGCCATCTCTGGGGTCGACGTCTAGATCGACTGGTGTGGACCCCAAGGGACTAGGCACAGTGAGGGGGGCTGAGGGCAAGTCCCCCCCCCCCATGGCATGGCCTGCTGTGCGTGTAGATCTGGGCCCTGGGTCGCAGCTCACCGCCTGTTCTGCCGAATCTGGGTAGCCTGGCTGCTTTCGGTACATTCCCTGTCACTCCTCATGCCCTAGGGGACTCAGCCCTGGTGGCTCCAGGCTGCATGGGGGGCTGCCTCCTGGCCTGGCCTGGCCTGGCCTTGGGCCCACGGTGACCCTGGCCCCTCCCTGCCTGCAGAGTCATCAGCCGGGCACCTGGACTGAAACTGGTGGTGGAGACGCTCATCTCTTCCCTGAAGCCCATTGGCAACATCGTCCTCATCTGCTGTGCCTTCTTCATCATCTTCGGCATTCTGGGAGTGCAGGTGACGGTGCCCGGGCTGGTAGGGACTGGAGCGGGCTCTGTGGCCAGGGAAGAGGAAATCCAGCAGAGCATTCCTAGCTACCCCTCCATGCTGGCCAAGCTGGGGGCTCGGCGGCTTTGGCCAGCAGCTGTGGGCCTTGCCAGCGCCAGCTCCTGATCCCGGGAAGGAGATGGGCACAGGCCCAAATGACTGAGCACGAGGCCCGCTGGGTAGATGCGACTGAGGCGTGGCTCCTTCTTCTGCCTGTGCCCCCACCCACGCCCAACACCCCAACACCAGCCTTGTTCCTCTTTCCCCCAGCTCTTCAAGGGCAAGTTCTACCACTGTCTAGGCGTGGACACCCGCAACATCACCAACCGCTCTGACTGCATGGCTGCCAACTACCGCTGGGTGCATCACAAATACAACTTTGACAACCTGGGCCAGGTGAGCACTGCCCACCTATCCCCGATCTGATCCTTCTCCTCGGAGGGGGTGACATCTCTTCCATGCCCATGGCCCTGGTATCACAAACCTGGCTCCAGTCCTGCGCTATCAGGACGGACCCTGTGACTTTCCTCTCCAATCCTCAATTTCCTCTTCTGCGAAGTGGGTGAGGTAGCCACAGGTGGCAAAGGGTCAGAGATCCTGTCTGCAGAGTGCCCAGCAAGCACCTGGCACTTGGTAGGTACTTCAGTGAACATTGGTGCCTGGTCCCCACCCTTTCCCCAGAGGACCCTAACAAAGACTTTTAGAGTCAATGAGATCTGGGTGTGAATTCCAGCTCTGCCACTTCCTGTAGGCATGACTTCTCTGAGCCTCACTTTCCCCAGCTGTGAAATGGGGATGTGATAGCCCACCAGGCAGGTCGTGGTAGAGGCTAAGTGTATCAAGCCCCTGTCCAGAGGTGGGGGCTCCCTCTCCTGTCACTGCCCTCTGCTCTTCCCTCCAGCTGGAAGGCAGCCCTGCCCGGTCTCTGCTTTGCTCTTGGTCTCCTCTCTGGGTCCTGCTGAGCTTGACCCTTCTAGGCAGTGCCGCAGGTGAGAGCCCTCGACTGGCTGCCTGCGAAGAGCCTGCCCCAGCCCCCAGAGCTGCTCCTGTCTTTTGAGGGCCCACTCGGGCTGCTAGGCTTGTCCAGACAGAGGTGCACCTTGCCCAGGTCACACGGGGAGGAAGCAGGGTCTAGACCCCTTGTCCCCCTCTCCCCCTCCCCTGTGAGTAGTCCCCAGCTGGATCCCACTGAAGCCCCCCTGAATACCACCTGGGAGGGGAGCCGCAGGGCCTTTGTGGGCAGTGAGTGGTCAGAGGACAGGTGTCAGGACCCTCCATGTTCTCCAGGAGCAGTGCTTTTTCAGGTTTTTAATAACTCATGGTGGGGAAAAGCTGTCACAGGAAGCTGAGGGGAAGCCAGTGGGGGTTATTGTGAGCCCAGGGCCAGCCCTTTCCCATTCTCGGTGCCTTGGCACCAGGCTGGCTCACCTGGAACCTTCAGTAGGGTGTTCGCAGCACCCAGAGCCATCAGAGAATTCCAGCAGGGCCACAGCCCCTAACTCCGCAGTGGACCACTTATCAGCTGTGCATCCTCAGGCAAGTTTTACACCCTCTCTGTGTTTCGGTGTCCTTATCTGTCAATGGGGACAGAGATGGCAGGTCTTTGGAATGTAGAGGCCTCATGTGCCTCCCAGGCAGAATGGGCTTCCTCATGTCCCCTGCCTGCTCCTGGGTGTGAGCCCTTCCAGACACCCTCAGTGCCATTCCCGCCTGGAAGGGAAGGAGGAAGGGTGTGCCCTGGGCGGATGGGAAGGAGGGGCCTGAGCAGGGCCAGAGACCCATCTCGGAACAGTGATTCCTGGCCCAGGGAGGCGGGAGCACAGAGGAGGGCATGACCACCTTTGCCTGGGGGAGGGGACTTCCCAAGTAGGATGTGTGACCTCTGGGCACCCTCTGGTGATGTGGGACTCTTTGGGCTCCCACTAACTACCAGCGTGCTGGGCTCTGCAAGGATGGCACCATAGGCCATACTCAAGTTCAGTTTGGAAAACTCTTATGAGCACCTGTTGTGTGTGAGTCTCTGTGCTGGGGGCTACAGGACCAGCCGTGACCCTGTCGAAGGGACCTGAGGATGCAGGTCTGCCGTTCGTGTAGGAGCCTTGGCTGGCTGTCTCCTGGGGACCACCTTGATTTCAAAATTTTACAAACTAGTAAGAGTAATGATTGCCATTTTATAGAAAAAGGCCCAGAGACATTGAGGAACTTGCCCCAAATCACACAGCCAAGTGAGTGGCAGAGGCCGGGCTACGATACAGGCCTCCTGCCTCCGCTATCACGAGATCCTGTGTTCAGGTGCTGGAGCGAGCTTGTCTTTACCCCTGGAGTGGTGACGGCAGGAACCCCCCAGTGTAGTCTCAGGGGCCCTCCCAGCAAGCCTGGCAGGCAGGTGCTCATTAGCCCCATTCTGTGGGGGAGGGGACAGGAGCTTGCAAAGTTTCTTGCCCAGGACCACACAGCTAGTTAAATTCAGAGCTCAGACTGGCATCCAGGACTGTGGGTCCGGTGCTCTTTCTGTTGTAGCAGCGAGTGTAGGGTATGTGGCGGGCACATAGCAGGTCCTTGGAAAAGCTCTGCCACCCCGGGAAGGCCTCTTTACCTCTCTGCCTCGGCAGAAAATGGAGAGCTAGGGAGGGGTGAGTGCAGCCTGAGCCACCCCACCCCTCACCCCTGCACTCTCCCTCCTCGTGTCTGCCAGGCTCTGATGTCCCTCTTCGTCCTGGCATCCAAGGACGGCTGGGTGAACATCATGTACAATGGTCTGGACGCTGTCGCTGTGGATCAGCAGGTGGGCATGGTAGGGCCAGGCCAGGCCTGGACTGCAGGGGAGGGACATGGTGTCTTTGGGGCCCAGTCTTCTGAAACCGGTGCCAGTGAGACCCACAGCCCTGGCGTCTACGCACTGTTCCACAGCCCACCCCTGGCATCCTGGCCTGAATCTTCACTACTGGGGCTGCTCCCTGGGTAGCGTGAATCACTGTTCCGTTTGCTTCCGCAAATCCCCCAGCTCTGCAGGGAGGAGCGCAGAGCCTGGTGGGTGGAGAGCTGAGTGCGGCAGGAGCAGAGGGGCTGAGCCAGCTGGCACAGGGACAGCAGGTGCACTGGGGCCAGAGAGTGAGGTGTTCAGGGAGGCGTGAGAGTGGCTGGAGGTGGGGGGAGGAGGCGAGTAGGGCCGGATGGTCCACAAGACCCCGTGCGTGCCATGGCAAGGGGCACGAGTTCATTCAGAGGGAAGAGAGAGCCAGTGAAGGGCTTATAGCGAGAGAGTGGCGTCGCCTGCTGTCGGGTTTGCTTGTTGGTAGTGCAGGTGGTGGGATGGATTTGGGGAGCGCGGGTAAGGGAAGGGGGACAGGACGGATGCTGAGCCTGGGCTCCCAGGACCCCACTGGGAGCAGAAGTCCCCTCTGGGGCTAGGCAGGGACTTTAGGCTAGACACACATGGCTGGCCAGGGTTGACTGTGCCCACACCGAGGGTGTCACTGGGAGAAGGAGAGGGAGATTCTCTAGGTTAGGAGAGGGCCCACTTGGGGGAGGAGTCAGGCTGTGGGTAACCCCAGGCTTGTAATGGACCTCTGGCTCTTGGCTTCGTGGGTCCCGCCTGGTAAGACTCTGGAACTGGAGGTGGGGGCAGGGGGTGCAGGGGAATGAGAACACTTGGAGGCATCTCACTGCACTTCCTTGTCTGCACACACGGACTCCACCAGGGCTGTGCTCTCCCTCTGCTGGCTCGCTTGTCTTCTGCCTTGTTTCTGGATGGATGGATAGATGAGTG
>CAUYSK010030713.1:0-15779 GCA_963575035.1 Avahi laniger
CTCACACTCCTAAAATAACATACAAAGCCCTACCCAATCTAGCCTCTGCTACACACACCATACCCCACTTTCCCTGTTCCAGCCACTCCAGCCTTCTCTGAGGTTCTCCAACTCACCAAGCTCATTCCAGCCTCAGGACCTTTGCACTAGCTGTTCCCTCTGCTTGGACTATTCTTTCCTTGTCCCACATGGCCTGACTCCTTTATATCATTCCAGTCTTAGCTTCAGTGTCATCTCCAAAGAGGGACTACCTTGACCACCCAGACTACAATAACCACCCAATCATTTGTTCTCACTTCACCCTACTTGTTTAATTCTCTGCATAGTTTTTATTTTTTATTTGTTATTTGTCTCCCTGCACCAGAATAAACTTTCCTAAAGAGTAGAATTTTTTTTCCTTTTAATTTGAGACATGGTCTCACTATGTTGCCCAAGCTGTTCTGGAACTCCTGGCCTCACAATGATCTTCCTGCCACAGCCTCCCAACATGCTAGCATTACAGGTATGAGCCATCTTACCTGGCTGAGAGTAGAATTTTTGTCTATTTTGTTCACTGCTGTATTTCCAGAACCTGACACAAAATAGATGCTCAATAAAAATCACTGTTTGATGATCAGTTGAATGAATAAATGGGGGAATGCATAAATCAAAGTAGTTAAACACAATAAAGAGCTTAGTGTTTTTAGAATCTACCTGGTGCAGGGGTGGGGATGGATCTGTTTGGATTTTGTGTTATTGTGAAATTGCCCTGAGGTTATGACATATCCTTGTAATGGCAGATTAAATCAGCTACCTTAGTCCCCACCTCTTCCCAGAGACATTAATTCAATGAGGAATTGATTGAGCACTTACTTAGACCGAGCCTATGGCAGATCCTGGACTAACTCCATCTCCCCTCGTCATTCCATCCTGTCTCATGCAGGATGGAGCAAGAGTTTTTCATCCATAGAGGCCCACATACCTAGTACAGGGCTGGCTCTGGGAAGTGCTAAACAAGGGAAGACTGGTCAGTTGATCATCACACCCAGGTGGGGAACCAGGGCCGGTGCAGAATGAATCAATCTGGAAGGGCTAGGGGAGATGGCACCTTCCTGGGGCCTCTCTCTGGCAGTCTCTTCACCACTCTCCTCAAGCCAAGGGCAGGGGAGGGAAAGGAGAACCTCATCACCACCCTCTGGATGCTCCTGCTTCATTTTACCTCATTTAATCCTCACAACACTCTATGAGATACTTTGCTGCTTTCTACATTTTTAAAATATATATATTTACTTTTTTAGAGATGGGGTCTTGCTATGTTGCCCAGGCTGGTGTGCAGTGGCTGTTCACAGGCACACTACAGTTTCAAATTCCTGGCCTCAAGCAATCCTCCCACCTTAGCCTTCCAAGTAGCTGGCCCAAAGTCCCATGGAAGATAAGTGTCAGAGCCAGAGTTGAAGCTCAAGTTCCTGTGGTGACAAAGGCCTTGCACTTTCATTCAGCACCTTCTCTAAGACAGCAAATGGAGTCTAAACCTGGCCTCTAGTTTGGCACCTAGAAGTTAAGAAAAAGGGGTACACTGAAGGTCTTCTAAACTCTCTATATTATGTTTGAAAGAAGACACTCGAGTCATAACCTGAGAAAATGAGTTGGGGACCCAGAGCTGAGACAAACAGTTTGTCCTGGGGGGAGAGATTAAAGTTGTGGCAGGGAGGGCAGTTGCAGCAAGAGACAGCGATGGTCCTGTATCACGGCTGCTGGCGTCCCTGTCCTTCCGTCCCTTCCTAGGGGAGGAAGTCTCACCACTCGAGGGTGTCAGAGCCTCTGATTTACAGATGCGGAAACTGAAGCCCAGGAAAGGCAAATGATTTCCTGAGTGTCACATAATTAGTAGAAAAATGAGGTCTAAAACACAGACCCCTGAGACCAGCACAGAACTTCTCTCTACTGCCCCCCAAGCCTTGATTTACACAGAGGAAGTGACAGAAATGTAGGGATGCCCCCGGAGAATAATCCGGACTCTTAGGATAGAGAGAACTTGGCAGGGGTGAGATATGGTGCTGTAGGGTGAGGGCAGAGGAGATGGAACACTGCCTTGCACAGCGGGCTTGGAGGAACTCCAGCAACACAGGGGTGGGAAGAACAAAGTGTTCTATGAAACCAGGCATCTCCCAGCAATAAAACCACACCCTGAGTCAGCCCTGAGACTTGACTGCCTTGGTCCCTCCTGGGCCTCTCTCCCATGGCCGTCTGGGTGTTCCTTGTGTTGTCTGCAGTGTTCAGGGGAGGAAACACGGGAGGTTAGGAATTGCAATCCTGACTCCGAGTGAAATGGTAAGGGGAAATGGCGGTTTGGGGAAGGGAATCACGCAGAAACTATCTGCATTCTCATTTACTCCTTCAGAACAGAGGAGCTTGGTCAAGGCAGGCCATCATCTCCACCTCCACCCCCACTGCTGCCAGCTCCAGTGGGCTGTCACAGCAGAGCTCCAGTTGTCGCGTACCAAATTGCGTTTGTCATCAGTTGCCGTTCCCAGGGAGCCTGAGCCCCATGACGTTCACCTGCGTCCCAGCGAGCGCGTCACTGGCAGCTAGTTCCCATGATGCGCAAAAGCAGATGCAAACTAATGCTCCTGTCTTAAATCTGCTAGCAGGTTGCAAGTGCCAGTGAGTACCCTGGCTGGGCTTGGTTGCTAGGGTGATGGGATTGTTTCCATGGCCTCCCAGTGACTAAGCCCCAGAGAGACAACAACAGGCTCCTCTCGAGGAAACGAGGGTCATTTTGGCATCATTTTGCCTCCACTCTTGCTGTTGCTGAAAGCCAAGCTCCCTGGGCCCAAGGTGACTGACCCCCGTGGGTGACGATAAGGCCACAGTCTGGGGCTTAGCCATCTGGTGCTGACGCGGCTGGCAGGGTTTCGTCTCTTCTATTAGTCAAGGGAAGCCCAGTGCCTGGTGATCTTCAGCTTGTGGCCTCAACTCCCCTCTTCTGTGCTTTCCTTTTCCTCCAGAACCTTCACCCTGCTCAGCAAGGCCATGCCAGGATGCAGGATTTCTCTTTTCACTGTGGCGAGCAGTCCCTCTTTTTGAACCTAAGCCAGTTTCGGGAGTTAGGGTCACTGCTCTGTCAGGGATGACTAGATGGGTGCCCCCATTCTCATTCACCCCTGATTTGGTTAGCATGACCGAGGAGCCTGCTGGCGGGCAGCACCACTCTGCCCCCCAACCCCTGGCCCCAGCTTCAGGCCCAGCTCCTTAGGGAGCACCCTTCCTGAACTCTCCATCCGGCGCTGACACCTGCGCTTTCCTGCCCGAGTTCATTCACCTGCAGACTTCCTCCTCCATCTCATCCACCAAATGATTGTCACACCCAGACTGTCACAGCATTACTGCTCAAAAAGTTCTGCAAGGCAGGCTGGGGCCCAAAAAGGGCTCTGTACTGGGCACTGGGGTAGCCCTCATTCCTCACCATCCTGCTCTTATCCAAGCGGGGGTAAAGGATGGCGTCGGAGACTTGAAAGCCCTCATCTTACCCACAGACTCCTCCAAATTCTGTTCTTGAATCTCTCAGAAGATCCCTTGCTGGATTGTGATAGCTTGGGCTTCCGTTGTTTTTGACTGCAAGAATCCCCATGGCCGGAGCTCTCCTAGGCAGAAGAGCAGAGTGGAAGGGGGCCCTGGCAGTGGCAGGGAATCACGGGAGGGTTGGTGTCTGTGCGCGTGGGGGAGGGCGTGAACATTGAGCGGAAGCGGCGTGTTGTGAGTCTGTGTGCCTTCCAGCGTGTCCCTTTGTAAAGATGTGGCCTGCTGGATGTGAATGGATGTCTGAGCGATACGAGGAGGGTGGGATTTTAGGAGACGTTCTCTGGCCAGTTCTCAGGACCACACACCTCACCCAAAATGCAAAAACTTCATTAGGAAATAAGCTTGCAAGCCTTGTAATTGTAGCTAGAATTTGCTAGAAAGATGATTTTTTAATTGGGGGTGGGGAGGGGAAACACACTTAGTAGAGACCAAGAAATGGAGAAATGTAGGGATGGAGGGAGTCACACTTAGAAGGGACTCGAGTGGGGAAATGGAGAGGAGAGTCCAAAGTTCTGCTCTTTATATGATACCCTGCCTGTCCCCACCTCTGTGCCTTTGCACATGCCATGTCCTCCCTGTGCCAGTCAACCTATGTAAGCGTTAACACTTCTACTGGCCCAGCGCCAGGCCCTCCTTTTCCACAGAACGCTTCAGGCCTTTGTATCTCTTTCCTTCTGTCGGCTTTAAGGGCAGAGGCTGCCATCACAGCAAAGAGGCCATGGTAAATGCTGTAGCAGCTCACGTCAGGCTGACATATTGCTTCTGTAGCACAGCCTGGTTTGGGGATTGAATGTGGACGTGGGGTTTCAGGTGGGCGGCTCCCCTTGGGTCAGTCCCCTGAACAGCCTCCCAGCAAGCCCAAGTGCCCAGTAATTCATCAACAATCCTTTTTAGAGTCATTAGATTAGGATGGGTTGGCAAGGACTCTCCAAGAAATCCAGTCCCATCATACCAGAAAATGAAATTCCCCTATTATTTTAAAAGCCAGTCATAGAACATAGTGGTTCTGCTTCATTCTCAAGTGTGTTGAATCTTTTTCAAAAGTAAAATGAAAACAAATCAGATTCTTACCACCCCCTCCCAACCCCCTTAATCTGTTCCAAATGAGAACATTTAGGAGGAAAACTCCGAAGAACCTACTCTGTTAAGAAAATTGGTTTCTGCTGTGGAGTGTGTCGGGTTGGGGAATGAAGTTAGGAAAATATATGGAACCTGACATAAAAGATTTGGTCTGTGTTTGGAAAAGGATTCAGGTTGTTTTCAGGTTTTGAGTTACAGCTTAGGCATGTTTGAAAAAGCAGAATTCAACGGCACCTCCGCGCACAGCCTTTGTGAACTTCTCATTCAGCTCCTCCTGCCTGGGCTGGTCCCTGTTTAAGGTGCCTTGCCTGGCATGCTGGCTGGGAAACCTTCCTGCATAAATAACGCCCCGGGGGAGACAGGAGTGATAACAGACGTTGTAAGTGGGAGCCCAGCTGCCTTAAGCACTTAAAGCAAAGGCCCCGCTCGAGTCTGGCCCTGGGATTCTCCTTGCCAAGGCAAGTTTTCACTCTTAAACTTTTCAGTTTGGTTACTCTAATTTTATTATTTCTCTAACCAGCAGAGTGATTGAGGCTCTGATTGTGAGTCCTGTTTTCATTTTTCACACTCTATTTTTATACTTCGAAGCTGTGGTTATAAAACGTACACTCAAAAATGTTGGCTCCGCACCCACAAGGCCCAGGAGGTTGTCCAGAGGCGCGGTGTCAGGGCCGCTCCAGCTGCCTTCAGTGCCCCTCCCCGCGGCCCCAGCCTTTCGGGCAGGGAAGGGACAGCAGTTGCTGTGAGAAAGAGACTGGTCCAACCATGAGCAAGCTTCCGGCCGATTATTTTAGATCCGACTCTGCGAACCTGGCAGGAGTATTCTGGTGGCTTCCCAGACACACAGGGGTCAGAACCTGTGGAAGCCAAATTCCCAGTTTCAGATAAAATGTTCATTCATCTCCAATGTACAGTTCTCCTGGCCCCCTTCTTCCCTCACATCCACGCGGACGGTATGTGAGCACGGCACTTAGAGAAAAACAGCACAGCAGAGCAGGCTCATTTGGTTCATTCGCCCACCGCTTGCTGGAAAACGGTTGTTGCATTCACAGTACTGTGGAACTCACAGACGGGCATAAGAAATCTTCCAAAGTGCTGACCTTCCTGTGTTCTTCTCCAGTCTGTTGGAACCCCTCCCTCTATCCTCTTGTCTTCTCTTTTTCCACAGGCTCATCCCATCCCTCCCGTTCTCCCAGTCCAGTATAGGTCTAGGAATCTCCGGACATTGTTTCCACCTTGGCTACAAGCAGTGCTGGGTCTTTTTGAATAGCCTTCTCCATAAATCTTGGGTTGTTTTTCATCTTTGAAAAAGCTGCTGCTATCAACAAGTCATTATTCACATTAAGGGGCAGGGAAAAGTTCACCACATTTCAGACTTCAATATCTTTTCACTCTGTTTCACAACATCCACTCCCCAGAAACCACAGAAATTTTTAAAAAATCAATCCCCAGTAGGCAAGGTGCCCCATGACATAGCCAGCTAGAACCAGAGCCAGTCACCTGGGTGGGAGGGGAGGCGAGAGTGATGGTTGGTTTGCCTACACTGGAGCTGGCTGGCTCGCCCCATGGGGGAAGATAATTCAGAGTCTCAGAGAACTGAAAATCTACTGTTCTTGTTTTAGAGTGGTGGGTTTGGTGGGTGGGGAGATATAAAGAATACATTATAGTGTAGTATAGCTAATGGGCGAGGACATACCTCACTTCCGTGTTAAACCAGCGAAAGGGGAGATGAAGTGGGGGCGAATTTGGAGTGGATGGAAGAGAAAGGAGGAATGGTGGGGGAGAGAAACAGACTCTCAGTCAGGGACCTGGCTCTTTCCATCCCTCTGCTTCTTACCCTGAGCACATTGGCTTTTTGACCTCTTGTTTGTCCTCATGGTTACAAGATAGCTGTGGCACCTCAGATATCACCCCAACAATTCTAGGTAGGAAGGAGGGGGCAAGAACATACGTTTTTCTTATCACAAGGTTCTTTTCATCCAGGAAGAAAAAATGTTCCCCCAAGTCCCCAGCATGTATCTCTGTGTGCATCCTTGACCAGTTACCTGGCCATCTTAGCTACGAAGGTGGGCTGAGGAAGAAAGTACCTTGAGACAGAAAATGAGCCAGGGCTAGACACATTACCTGGAGCTGGAACCATCACCTCCTAGAACATAATTGGGCTTGTGTTAACAAGGAAGGAGTGGGGTGGCTGCGGGGCGGGGTACTACTTCCTGTACCTGCCAGGAAGTGCCAGGACACATTTAGTCCAGCATGAGCCGTGGAGAGTGGGGGTGGGGTGGGGGAAGACAAACACTAAAACGAGAGATAGGTGAGGACCAGATTTTCGGAGGCCAAGGGTGCCCTGCTGATGACTTGGCTCTTTGTGAGAGCCTTCACAGGTGCTAAGTAGGAACGGGAGGAGACGATTACCCATTACACAGAAGCAGGGAGGGGATGCCGGTGTCCTCAAAAGCAGTGGTTTTCATACTTCGTATGTACACAGATCACCCGAGGATCTTGTCAAACTGAGATTCTGCTTCCATAGGGGTAGGTAGGGCGCCAGCTTCTGCATTTCTTACCTCCCAGGTGATGCTGATGCAGCTGGTCAAGCGATCACACGTGGAGTAGCAAGACCCTCAAGGATGCTCTTGGGAAAGAAATGTTCGAAGATTTTTAAAGTAACTACTAATATAACTGAAATGGGAATTAAGACTTTCAAATCATTAAGGGAAAAAAAATGACTCTTAGACTGAGTTTGTTTTAAAGAAAGGCAAAATCTGATGTATCTTTTGGAACTCCTGATATCTACGTGCAACAAAAAAGCCAAGCAGTGGTTTAAACCCAAAGGAAGTGTATCTCTCAAGTAAAAGCAGTCCACATGGGGAAGTCCAGGCTGACTGGCAGTTCTTGGTCATGGGGGCCCAGGCTTCCTCTGACTTTCTGCTTAGTGAAGTGATCCTGGCATGTGGCTTCCATCCTCAAGGTGACTTTGGTCCAGGATGGCTGCTAGAAGCATTAGCCATCCCATGCTCACTGCACATGAGAAGAAAAGGAAGAAAAGAGAACTATAAAGAGCTCGTACCTTCCCCCTTTTAAGGAGCCCTCCCAAAGTCCATAAAACACTTCTGTTTACCTCTCACTGGCTACAACTTAAACATGGCCATATTTAGCTACAAGGGATGTAAAGAAACATGGTCTTTTGGTCTGGATGCATTACCTAGAGTTCTCTTACTAAGGAAGAATGAAACACATCCAACTATATATCACTTTGGCTTTTGTTTTGGGTTTGTTTTGTTTTTTGCTTTTTTGAGACAGGGTCTCTCTCTTGTCACCCAGGCTGGAGTGCAGTGGTGCAGATAGCTCACTGCAACCTCAAACTCCTGGCTTCAAACAATCTTCCCACTTCCACCTCCCTCAGCCCCCGAAGTCACTGGGATTACAGGCATGAGCCCCGGCGCCTGGCTATATTTCACTATGATACAAGAGATACACCTAAAATAACATGGAATGGTTAGAAACAAAGAAATGCACAAACCTGTTTGAGGCAAATGGCAACAAAAAGAAAGCAGGGGTGGCAACAGTAATGTTAGGCAAACTAAAATTTAACACAAAAAGTATAAATATGGACAGGAAAGAAAGCATTGAATAGTGATAGAAAGTATGATCCACAAAGAAGATGTATCAGGCATAAACCTATTCATAGAAGACAAATAGCATCAAAGTTTACCAAAAAATACTCCGAGAAATATGAGAAAAAATTATTAAAATCACAGTCACATTAGAATACTTTAATCCACCTTTCTCAGAATTTAAAAAGTCAAACAGGCTGGGTGTTGTGGCTCACACCTGTAATCCCAGCATTTTGGGGAGGCTGAGGCAGGAGGTTTGCTTGAGGTCAGGAGTTTGAGACCAGCCAGGGCAACATAAAACCTCGTCTCTACAAAATAGTTTTTAAAAAAATTGAAAAGCCTAAACAAGAGCAAGATCCCATCTCTACAAAAAAAAATAGAAAAATTAGCCAGGCATGGCATCACCCGCTTGTAGTCCTAGCTACTCAGGAGGCTGAGACAGGGGGATCACTTGAGCCCAGGAGTTTGAGGCTGTAGTGAGCTATGATGACACCACTGCACTCTAGCCTGGGTGACAAAGTGAGACCATGTCTCTAAAAATAAATAAAATAAAAATAAATAAAAATTAGCTGGTACGGTGGTGCATGCCTGTAGACCTAGCTACTGGGGAGGCTGAGGTAGAAGGATTGCTTGAGCCCAGGAGTTCAAGGCTGCAGTGCACTATGATCACACCACTGCACTCCAGCTTGGGTGACAAAGAGAGACCTTGTCTCAAAAAAAAAAAAAATCAAGTGGATCAAATGTAAACAATGTTATAAAGGATTTGAATACCGTATTTAAAAGGTTGGACATGTATAAACCTTGTACTCTACAGATGGAAAATAAACACCCATATCAAATAGCTACATAAGATTTACAAAAATTGATTATATTGTAGGTCACCAAGAAAATTTCAATTCTGTAAAATAAGAATCTTTCCAAGCTACATTCTGACCAAATTGCAAGCACACTAGAAATTTAAAACAAAAATATAACAACAAAATACCACTTAGATATTTAAGCACAATTGTCTAAAGTTATGCCAATGACAAAACAAAAATTAAAGATCCCTTTCAGCCCCATGCAGATGAAAAAACAATCAATATTTAAGTAGGTGAAGTTCTCCTCAGAGGAAATACTTGCAGTATATTAGGCAATTATTAATAAATTATCCATATTTCAGGAAGAAATCTTTAAAAATCAATAAATAAAGATAATATAAAAAGAGACAAAAGATAAAAACCAGACACTCTGTAGAAGAAGAAAGACATGAACAATGCACATATGAAGAAAATAGTTATCCTCAGTGATAATACCTGTCATTTCCCCTTACCTTACTGGCACACAATAAAAATTGCTCTCAACTGGGGTTGCTGTATCTGTGAAGGAACAGTTACAGTCGTACCTGGTGGAATTATAAATTGGTACATTTTTAGAGGGAATTTAATGGCATCTATAGAAATTTTAGATGTGTATGCCAGTTGAGCCAGTGAATCCACTTCTAGGAATCTATCCTATGGAGACATTTGCACAAGTATGCAAAGATACATGTATAAGGTTTTTTCTTTCAACTTTTTTTTTAATTGGCCATCCTTCAGAGAACAGTCAACATTGTTTATAACAGGAAAAGAAGGAACACCCTAAATGTCCCTCAAAGGATTGGTAAGTTTTGATACGTCCACATATGACGCAGCAGTTAAAAATAAAGGAATAAATCTATATGAACTGACATGCAGAGGCGTCTGTGATACATTATTATCTGAAGAAAGCAAGTAGCAGAACAGAATATTTGGAATGATTCTACTTTAAGCTATAATGATAGTGATTATTATACATAAATATATCATTTTTTTAAGTCTAGAAAGCTCTATATTATGAATTGCAGTCTCTGCCACCTGTAGTGGCCTGGCAAGGAGCATGCATGCATGAACTGGCTGGGTGCGCAGTCGGGGTCAGTAGGAGGGAATTTGGGGAACAAAATGTCATGTGCTGTCTCAGTCAGAGCCAGTGGGTATGATTTGTAACCTTCCTAGGTTTCCCCAGCCAGTGTCCATGGATCAGAATTCAGGAGCAGTAGCTTTTCTTTCAGCCCCAGGATAACCATTTTTGGCCTCCTAGCAAGGGCAGTAGCAGTGACCTCTACTGACAGCACTTTAGGTCCTCTTCAGTGCTGGGTGAACCTAGAGCTGTGCTGCTACACTCCTCATTTCTAAAAGTGATTTCAACTTGATTTTCCCCTCGGCCCTCAGTGTAAATATTAGCCTGGTCATTGAGGCTGCCATCCAAAGAATGGTTTGGTCTCCAGTGTAGGGTTGTTTAGCAAATAAAAATACAGGACACCCAGTTAAATTTGAGTTTCAGATAAACAACAAATAATTTTTTAGTATAAGTATGCCCCATGCAATATTTGGGAATACTTATACTAGAAAGTTATTTGTGGTTTACCTAAAATTCAGACTTGGTGTCCTATATTTGTGTTCTTTTATTTTTTAATTTTTTAGAGAGTGGGTCTTGCTGTCATGCAAGCTAGAATGCAGTGGCACAATCATAGCTCACTGCAGCCTCGAATAACTGGGCTCAAGCGATCCTCCGTCCCAGCCTCCTGAGTAGCTGGGACTACAGGCACACACCACCATACCTGGCTAATTTTTGTATTTTTTGTAGAGACAGGGTCTTGCTGTGTTGCTCAGGCTGTTCTCAAACTCCTGGCCTCAAGGGATCCTCCAACCTTGGCCTCCCAAAGTGCTGGGATTACAGGCGTGAGCCACCACACCCGGCCAGTGTCCTGTCTTTAATCTGGCAACCTTTCTGCAGTGGGCTGTTGTGGCTCTCCCATTCCAAGGGAAGCATAGGAAAGTTTAAGGATAAAGATCAGCAGAAGTTGTGAATAACAGCCCACTACTAAGTACTGTCCAGGGCACAACAAGTCACCTCCCTTCGTGTCCTACTGAACCCCTCTGCCTTCTGTGCCTTCTCGCCTCTTCCCACTGGCTCCCCTGATTCTGAGCTGGAGCCTCGCTTCCTCCCTCCCAGCTCTCTCTCTGAGTCTGTGGCTTTCCCCCACCCTCACCTCTCCTCCTTTTTCCTCGTTTTGCTCTCACTGGTTCATAACATGTAATTAAGTTTACATATTTGAGTGTTGGTTATAATTACTAAATAAGGTTTTGTGTTCCTTGCTATAATTTAAATAGCAGGGGAATTTAACTTTTTGTGTGTGTTTCATTTCAAGCTTTTATTGATAGGTGGCCTTAAGTTCATTTTTAGCCATGTGAATCATTGGCCTTCACCTTGAGCAGAAAGAAAGGTCTCTCAACTCCAGAATGAACTGATGCACATCTTCCTAGAACAGACGCCAACAGGGAAGGTAGGGAGTGAACTAGATTGCTGTGGATTGCAAAGGGGTGGTTCCACTACCTTGACCAATTCAGGGGAGAAGGAAGCTCAGAAGCCTCCTGTGCTGCCCCAGAGCCTTTTAGAATTGGGCGCAGCTGACCAGGGGGAAGTCCACCTCTCTCCTCTTTGTCATTCATCACCTGACTCCTTACCAGTGAGGAGGGGCGTCTACTAGGGAGGAGAATGATGTGGAGCTAATGACTAGGGCCCCAGTGGCCTCTGCTTTCATTCTCTGCCTCTCTCGGTGGGAGCTGGCACTTGAAGGAAACTCCACTCTGGCTCCCTCCCCAAAACTGATAGGGTCTGGACAGTACTCTGACCTCCCCCTGCATTAGACCTTCTGGTTTCTAGTTGCTGCGTTGAGGGCCTCTGATACCTGTCTTCTCTCCGTTCTCTGCCTTTGCTTCTCCATCCCACTCTTCACCCACCAACAACAGGACCTCTACCCAGGGAGTGTTTTCCTACTTGGGAAAGGAGACCTTTGAAAGGCAGTGCCATCTTGGAAAGAGAGCACTGATCTGGGAATCAGGAGTCACCTCTATCCTGCACTAGTTGGTTCTACTTTCTTGGCCTCAGTTTCATCCTCTGTAAAATGGGGGTGATCACATTTCTCACAGAATATCTGTATTAAAATATAAATAAAAACAAATGTCAAAAAGTAAGCAAGGTTCCATCCCCAATCCAAATGCTAAGTGGCATTTTTTTAATACTGGAAAACCAGAAACTTGATATTTGTTATAGAATCCTTCCATTTACCAGATTGAAGAATCTTACCACTTTATTTTTGGAGGAGTCTTTTTACTCCTTCTCTCATGGATTCCTGAACATCCAGGTGTTCCTTCCTATCTCTTCTTTCAGGCAGGGTAGAATTCAAGGGACTGAAGGAATAGGTATGTCCCCCTTGCCATTTCATCATAAGTTTCAGTAGACACAGTTGGCTCTCTCAAAGGCTCAACCTAGTGGTTTCTGACTTTAGTTGGGGTGTCTTCCGGACCCTGTAAAGGAGGCAGCTGCATGAGTGGGAGGGCTGCACTTGCCAAATGGCTCTAGGTGCCCAAAGAATTTTGGATCAGATCTCTCACCTTTAATGGGAACGAAATAACAAAGCCTCACCCAGCCGGAGCCTGGTGCCTTTTGCTGAGCAAAGTTCTGTCAGCCATTTATAATAGCACAGAGGCTTTACCCCAGCTGGAAACCCACTAATGAGTGAGGCCTAAGAATCTGAGCTTCCCAGAGTGTGAGGGAAACCGAATATTAGAGGCCGCAGCATTCCGACTCTGATACTTGGATGGAGCTTGTGCATTCCCTTGGTTACAGCCATCTGAGGCTCCAAAAAGCAGAGAGATTTAGCCAGATCCTTCTCTCAGCACTTGCTGGGGGACCCAAGCCCCTCGTCACCTTGAAGCTCTGTTTAATCTTTCACCTTCACAGCAGTACCACAGCAGTGAGAAACAACGAAACTCAGCCACACCCGTGGAAATTCATGTCAGGGAAAGAAGGCAGGGGCAGGATCAAAGCCGCTTGTAACCCAAGAATTCCTGAGCAGCTCTAGTCCCTTAATAATTATGGTTTGGAGATTTGCCAGAAAGCAAAACCACTTAACATGCCGTATTTAACAATGAACAGTTTTCTGTGTTCATAATAGTCACTGTGCAGAGCAAATAGGCACCTTGAACAAAGGGTGGGATATTTATATGTGTATATAAAATAACCCACACCTACCTTAAACCTGAAATGTTTTCAGGGAAGAATGTGGCACTTCCCTCCACGCTGGTACCTGTTTTAGGAGTAAATTGGAGGAAAAGCTCATACTCTGTCCTCCTATCCTCACCTCCCTGGGTTTTTAAAAATAAAAATCTATGTTTAACCCAGAATTTCCCAAACTTATTTAACAGCCAAATCTTTTGCCCCCCCTTGGGTTGGTTTTGAAGTTCGGAGTGTTTTGTTTTGTTTTAAATATCTACTAACATTCTAAAAAGCCACCGTCCCTAGGCAAACTTCTTGGAAATGGGGGCCAGTGGGGATAGGAGCAGGATTTGGACAATGGGAGGATGGAGAAAAGTGGTCCCAAACCCTGAGGGGTAACGAATGTATTTGCTGGAGGTCAGGTCTCTGCATCGGGTTCGAGCAACCTTGGATCCGAGTCCTCTGCATCAGCGTTTGTTCAGTTAGTTTATCAAACGTTTGTCACTGGGGGAGATTAGAGAAGAAAGACTGCTTGGAGGGAAAGTTCATTAGAGCCTATCCTTAAAAGGATGGGTGTAATTTCAGCAGGCAAAGATGGGAAAGACGCAGAGCATTCCAGAAAGACGAGTGGTTAAGTGCGAGGCCTGTTCAGGAAAGGGATAAGTTAGTACAGTCGAAGCCTCAAGTGTGCATGAGTAGGGTGGGTGAGATGAAGCTAGGACGAAATGGAGGACCTTTGGATCAAACAGGTTCTTTCAGATGCAAATGACAGAATGTGCAACCCAACCAACTTTGCAATGAGGGGCCGGTGGAGTCATGTCACTGAGAATTCCAGGGCTAGGACGGGCATGATTCAAGGACTCAAACAGTGTCTTGAGGACCTGGTTTCTTGTCATTTCTCCCATCTGTTCCTAACTTGGTTCTGTTTTCAGACAAGCTCACACTTTTCTTTTAAGGTGGCTACAGTAGCCTTGGCTTTTACATCTTCATTTATTCAAGTCCTGTGTCAGTAAAGTCCCATTTCATTTTATTGGCTCTAGTTGGGTTCCAGGCCCATCCCTGAACAAATCTCAGAGGCACAGAATATGGCTTAGACCTGGGGAGGTACCCATGCCTGGAGTGGGGGGTGAGGTTAGCCCCACCCAAACCACCTGGACTGAAAGGTAGGGAGGGGCTGGTTCTCCAGGGCAGATTGGGGTACAGCTACCCAAAGAAGGGTGAATGCTGCTGTTGGACAGCAAAAACAACAGATGTCTGCTAAGTCTAGAATGTCAGGCCAGAGAATCTGGATATCATTTACATCAGAGAACCAGTAAAGATTTTGAACAAATAAGTAACGTGATCAGAGCTATGCATTAACATTAATTCAGCTACAGTTTAATAGCTGCCATGTGCTATTAAATAGGCTTAATAAATATATTAATATATTGAAAGAGTGAATGAAAAAAGAGAGATAGATGGATAGATTGAGGGTGGGGAGCCATTGCAATAGTTTGGAAGGGGAACTAACTAAGGAAGTAACAAGAACCATCAGGAAAACCAGGAGTTGCCATTGTCATGCAACCCACATAAGGAAAATCGATCAGGAAGGCAGGGCTGGTCGGCCAGGCCAAACACTGCTGAAAGATCAGGTTTTAAGGAGGATGAGGATTGAGAAAATGTCCTGAGTGAGAGCTGAGAGAAGTTAGTAGTGGGAGGTTAGAGCCAACTTCAGAGAGTTTAGAAGTAAGAAGGAGGTGAGCAAATAAAGGGGCCAAGTGTGGGCCACTCAGTTACATCATCTGCCTTCTCATCATCCTCCCTTCAAACACGGCAGAAAGATGCTCCATCCCCTGCACACACTTTACATGCAGCGCCTGATGCCTCCTCCTCCATGACCTTCATCCCGCCGTGTTCCCTTTCCTCCTGTGTGTCCTCAGGCTCTCCTCCCGCTCCAGTGGCTCCCTCTCATGCAAATATTTGCATTTCTTCTCTGCCCTAAAACCAGGTTTCCTAGACCCTGCTCTGCCTCCAAGCTAATGTTTCAAAAGAATCATTAGGGAAATTTTGAAGTTGAAGAGGACAAAAGTTTGAGCTTATGCTGGATGTCATTTGTAGAACACAAGATTATCCATAAAAATGAGTGGTTAAACCAGGTGCAGTGGCTCACGCCTGTAATCCCAGCACTTTGGGAGGCCAAGATGGGAGCATTGCTTGAGTCCAGGAGTTCAAGGCTGCACTGAGCTATGATCACACCAATATACTTTAGCCTGGGTGACAGAGTAAGACCTGGTGTCTTAAAAAAAAAAAAAAAGAATGAGTGGTGAGGGAGTAGAATATAAGGACAGAAAAAAAGTTGGAACAGTTTATATAGAAATTCAATTAGGAGTCACCAGAAAATGAATGAAAGAATTACCAGGAGGCAGTGAGAGTCCAACCGAGATAGCATGAATTTAGAGAGAGCCTAATCAGCATACAGCCTCTGTTCAA